>JAQFYP010002737.1:0-12125 GCA_034694865.1 Bilobella braunerae | reverse complement strand
TTTATATCAAACATCATGTAATTCTAGTCAAGTTTAAGTTAATAATAATTTGAACTTGATGAATTGACGTGCTCCTTCATATTTTCATCACACATATTTACCACTTATTTTTAAAACATGGGCTGAAGAAAATCGGCCGATCTTTGGACCAAAATGCGCAGACATTTCACCTTCATGCGCATGCGCAGGTAGAAAAACCCTTTTTAATAATTAAATGTACACTGGCGCTAACCTAAATCAACCTAACCTAATTTAATTATAAATTATTTAACTATACTCAAGTTTAAAACTATAATGATTTAAAGTTGAATATCTTTATGTTAAGCATTTCTTTTTTTGTAAAAACTTGAGCTGAAGAAAATCTGCCGATATTTATACAAAAATGCGCGTGCGCATGCGCAGGTAGAAAATCCCTTTTTTAAAAGAACCTTTTTTTTTAAAGAACCCTTGTTCAGGTAGTCGACCCTTTTTTTTAAAGAACCTTTTTTCAGGTAGTCGACCCTTTTTTTTTTTAAAAGAACCCTTTCTCAGGTAGACGACCTTTTTTTTTAAAGAACCCTTTTTCAGGTAGCGGACATACTTTTCTCTTCCCTTATGTATATGATAGCAACAAACAAGAACAATTAACTTACCATGAAATTACCTGAGCGAATGCTCACCAATAAGACCAATCGCTACACATATGGTTAAGGACTGCTAATGAGAGTGGGAACCAACCATGTTTATTTTTTTCAGATTTCCACAATTTTAGTAAATTTTTGAAATTTTATTGGACTTACTATGGAAAAATCGATGATTCATGTGGAAGAGGTAAAGGAAAATAATGTTAAAATAATATTCTAATGTCTATAATACCATTTCCCTCAAATTCTACTTTGTTGTAGTATGATCGCTGAAGGAGTTTTTTTTAGAAATGGTTGATTGATTTTTTGGTTGGTTTTTCATTGTTTGGTTTTATTAACGTTTTTGGAAGATTGAATTGACTTTTCTGGACTTCTCATTTTGACTCTCAGAATTACACTGAATATAGAATGTCTGACACAAAGCTTAGGTCTCTAACAGTTCTGATCTGAACTACAAAGTAGATTATTCCTTAAGGCTTAAGATTGCTAAATAGATTATGTACCCAAACTAACTAACGTAAAAATACAAAAAAAAATGTTTATGTTTGCCGCTGCCTACTGCTTTGGCTTAAACTAGATTACTGACACAATCGTCAGGTGGCGCAATGTTTGCAACAGTTTTGTTGCTAGTTTTGCATGAAACCAAAAATTATGATGATTTCTGGGACCAAAGTGACCATAGACCTTTAGTCCTATTTCCAATGACCACCTACAATTCCACCCAATCCGAAAAATCAGATTTATCGGAATTGTGCTAGTTTAGCATGGTATAGCATGTTTTCAAGGACCAAAGCGACTCCAGAACCTTTCCCCCTATTGAGATGACCCCATGAATGGCCCCCAAAACCGAAAAATCAAAAAATCGGGTTTTACATATGCATAAACGTATTTTGGTATAAGTACGATACTCTACTTGAGTTACGTGCGTTTCCAACGATTTATTTTTTTCATAGAAATAGTTATGTAAATGTGTCAGTGGCTCGAGATGGGAGTTTACATGTAATTGTTTTCTTGCTTGTGAGAAATTATTTACTCAAGAGCAAGTGAACGGGAATACGCATGTTCCAGTTCTCAGGCTCAGAGCCAAACAGTGTACCTGCTCCTACGCCTCAATTCAGAATCTTACGGAGAAGTCAGGACCTTCCGGCAGCCATGGGTATGGTGTAAACAACATTGTTTACATTTTTTGTCTGTTTAACATGTTTAACGCTTATAATTTGGGGCGGTTCAGCTGTTGCGGTAGCTTGTCATCATACTGTGTTTGTATGTTGCGATGCGATGCGCTCCTCGAGGAGGCGGGGCAGACAAGGGGGAAGTCGAAAAGAAAGCCACGCCCACGAGCCACCCCCGCACCCTTCGTCCCCCCACCCACCCACTTCCCACCTTCGAAGATGGACTCGGAACAAATTCTACGGCAGCCAAAGGGACCCGACGGAACGCCAGGATTTCACAGCCCAAGATAAAAGTACCCTTCTTATCAGAGTACCCTTACGATAAAAGTACCCTTATCATCATAATACCTTTAAGATAAAAGTACTCTTAAGACAAAAGTACCCTTAAGAAAAAAGTATCTTTTTTAAATTAAGGCGCCTTTTTTAAATTGAAAACAAATGTCCGAGCCTCTTTTTGCATTTGATCTGATTTCAAGAATGGTCAATATAAAACATGATTTCAGTTGTAATTATAACTTGTAATTGTAATTACTTTGTCTATAATTAATTTTAATTTGTCTCCTACTATTCAATAATTGGTAATTACGTCAGTTGTAATTATTTTACTTAAATAAATCAAGAATCACAAATACAAATTACTCTGATTATTTTCATTGGTGCAATTTTAACAATACTGTAAAAAATCAAATAAAAATTCTCGAATCATGAAAATTTTTTGGGTAAACTGAAAAAAGTATATGAAAAAGAAGATTAATTATAGCAAAGTAGCATAAATAATGCTACTTAAGCAATATACACTAATGCTATCTCAGAACTAATATCTAGAAATATTTCTTCTAGGATACAGGATAGCTTACTGCACAAACAGCACACTGCATACAGTGCGTTCCGTATAAAACGTAAAACGTAAACGCTTGAAAAGCTCTAAAGCTACGCCCGTACCTCAGGTGAGGTTGGTGTCCTCGGCCTTTGTGCTCTATGCCCGTAAAACGACGGAATGTTACGGATAGTCTGTTGGTTCCGCTTGATGGCAACATCTATGCTAATGAGTCCTATCCCTACCACTTCTCTACCCTTCCTTTCATGTTGATCATCCGCTCTTCGGTACTGTTCTTTTATAATCAAGTTTGGAGTCTCAGCGCCCGGCTTATATTAGAACTCGGGCTCATATTGGAACATTTACGGTAAGTGAACCTGTCCGAAGGCGGGCTAGGTTGGCTAGGAGGTTTGTTAATTGTTAAAAATAAAATATGAATGAAAGGTTTTAGAAAATAAACGTAAGGAAATATTAACTAGCTAAAAAAGTCAATATTTTCACTCAATCAGAAATTGCTAGGATAAATTTTATTAAAAATTCTAAACCCAATTTTTATTTACTTTCAATTTTGTCAGAAAATGAAATTCATTTTGAACATTCAGAAACAATCAAACTTTTCTGAAGTGACCAGCATATAAAAGTTTCCAAAACTTGAGGACCATCAAGCTAAATTTTATACATTGAGTATATACGGTTGAGTATAATCATATAGCAAAATAAAATATACATTTATTTATAATTTTTCTCCTAAAACTTCAATTTTACAAATCCAATCAACACTTATGACAATTTCTTCTTTCATCTCCAAAGTTGCGTAACTTGCGTAAAAATAAAGCAAGCAATTTCGAGAAAAATTGTTTACTATAGTTTTAAATTTGAAGTTTTGCAGTGGGGTAAGTTGGTGCATACAACAGTTACTATACTAATAGCTAGTTTAAACAGAGGCAAAAAATCGACAAATGCTGCAATAATAGGGTTACAGGTCTACTACAACACTCGTCAACAATTCCGCTGCTTTCTAATTTTAATTACCATATTCAGCGTTTAAACGTCGGTAAAATTTAAACGGTTGAACAAATGCTTTTAAAAAAAATTATTTTTTGTTTTAGATTGTTTCACCGTTTAACTTTTCCGGAAGTAAACTGATGGAGAGCGGGTGCCAAATCCACACTCTAGTAGTGGTGCGTGAAGTTAGCACCTACACTCCAGCACCTATTTTGTAAAAAGTTTTCCTTATGAAAAATAAGATACTCGCAAATGTAAGTGCTGAAGTGTAGGTAAAAACTTAACGCTGTGTAAGTGAAAGGTGCTAACTTCACGGTGCGCATGTGCCATTTTCACGCACGCGCGACTTTAGACTTTCGCCAATTTATCCGCAAATTTTCGCCAACTTTCCTGAGAGAAGTGGAAACTGCAGACTTAACACTAGATAAACGGGAGCAAAACTTGTTTTTTTCTTTGTTTTCCGTAACAAATCCGTATTGTATTTCTTTTCTGTTTTCTCTTTTGTATCATTTTGGTCTTCCAGTACTCTCTTTTCTGCTTTCTCTTTTGTATCATTTTGGTTTTCCAGTACTCTCTTTGCTGTTTTCTCTTTTGTATCATTTTGGTCTTCCCGTATATTTTCTGTTTTCTCTTTTGTATCATTTTGGTCTTCCTGTATATTTTCTGTTTTCTCTTTTGTATCATTTTGGTCTTCCAGTATATTTTCTGTTTTCTCTGATGTATCATTTTGGTCTTCCTGTATATTTTCTGTTTTCTCTTTTGTATCATTTTGGTCTTCCCGTATATTTTCTGTTTTCTCTTTTGTATCATTTTGGTCTTCCTGTATATTTTCTGTTTTCTCTTTTGTATCATTTTGGTCTTCCCGTATATTTTCTGTTTTCTCTTTTGTATCATTTTGGTCTTCCTGTATATTTTCTGTTTTCTCTTTTGTATCATTTTGGTCTTCCAGTATATTTTCTGTTTTCTCTGATGTATCATTTTGGTCTTCCTGTATATTTTCTGTTTTCTCTTTCGTTTCATTTTGGCCTCCCAGTATGTTTTCACTTTTTTCCATTTCCTCATTATGAACGCCTGATATATTCAATTCCTTCAATTTCTCTATCCCGGCCGCAATTATAGTTCTCAGCGTGGAATAATTCACTGTTTTTTCAATTAGAACTTTGTCTCGGATACTGACAAACATTCCTGTTAGCACTAAAAATGATTAGGTATATTGAGTTTAACAAAGTAATCGTACTAAAATTATATTGTTTGTGCCGGCAGTCATACATCGATGGCTTTGCATATAGAGTCCGTATTTTTTCTAAAGTTACGTAAAGGACAGTACTTTTTAATGTATTTTTAATTTATAGTACTTCGTTTTTTTCTAATATAAGTAAAAAAAAGCTAGCATATGAGAGCAAAACATAAACTGTACCCTCTGCCAAAAAAAAATTGCTTGATTACTAAAACTAATTTGCAAAACTATGTGCAGCCTAAGAAATTTTAATAATTTTTTTAAAGAATTGTTAAAAATTAGGATTTAAGTATTTTAAAAGCTACCACATTATAGGAAGGACGTCCCTGCTAGTTTAAGATCAGTTACGAAATACTGAAAACAAGCTATGTAAATACACTTGTAGATACAAGAGAACATAGAAACAAAATATACCTTTCCTAATTTCCGGACACAAAACACAAACGAAATATAAATGTAAACAGTTCTCAGCACAAAATGTTATAGTTTTCAAAAATTTAGTCTTTAACATTGAAACCAAACTCACCTGGCCCTAATTCACCTTGTGTTTCCAAACTCTTTTCAAAATCTTTCTTTGAAGTGACAATCCTTTGATAATAATCCCTTGTACCAAAGAAACTGTACCAGTTACATAAATTCTTCCAAGGGACACCTCCACCAAAACTCGGTGTTGTCAACATGAACATCATGGACCGGATGTCACATTTTGAATTTGGTGCTAAACATAATAAAAACGAATTGCTAAATAATATACTATTTGAATATCGACCCAGACTATATTTTTGTCAACACAATATGGCAGCACATTTGTTTTTGCTATGCAAATTGTATTTCAGTCCAGATTAGATACCAGTCTCAGGACATAAAATGCGTAAAAAAAAATAATTGCGTTCGAAGACGGCTTGTTTGCCTTCTAATTAATATAATTTAAGTGTAATTATAATTAATACACTTCCACCGAAACAATAGAAATAAAATAATAAAAAATAGAAATAATAGAATGAACCGTACGTTCTACAACGAGGCACGGACACATGTAAGAAACTGTTCCGGATATAATTTCCGTATTTTCCGTCCACACTAGGCTATTCACAAACCATGCACAGCCAAGGTTGACAAGGACAAGCTCATTTTTTTCAACGTCCCACAAGATATTTTGTGGCTTGATGTCCATGTGGTATATTCCGCAGTTACTTAGTAACTCCAAGCAGTTCACCTAAATATTTATAAACTAATAGTACTATATAGTTGTATAAAAAAATATTTTAAATTATTTATAAATGAATTATATTACTTAATAGTAAGATTAATATAAGTGAAGCGCAATTGGTTGTTGGTGGTGAATCGTCAGGTACGTACCCAAGGGTCTTCTGTTAGTTTACAACAAGGCTTGATGTGGCCTAATTTTGATAAGTCTTACTGTAAGCTGAAACAATGAAGGTTCGAGCCCAACCACACTCATTTGTATTTTCATTTTTTAACAATAAACTTTAATGACTGAAAACCATCATCCGAGTAGCTCAATCTCAGTTTTTTTAAGTGTCAATTCTTGACTCCAATAAGACAGTTGTGATTAAAAATTTGCAAAAATAAACTTGTGAAATAAATTATAAATCACTTTATAAATTGTGACTTAAAACCAAAATATGGGGATTGCGAGTACGCAATGCACTGTACCAACGACCGCCCAAATAGTTTAACAGCAATTCATAATTAGTTACTTGCGATAATTAATTAAAAACAATTAGCTTTTATAAAGTTTCAGTGAAAACTGTTGTGAGACTCGATTACTCTGCACAATATAACGACATATAACAAATATATAATGGCAATAAAATAGCTCAAACACAATTCCTAATTGGAATGAAAATGAATTACTAATCACTTGACGACAATTACTAACTAACGTTCAAGTATGATCTCTTATGGAAGTCAGGTATATATGGATTGTAAGTTAATTGGTGCTTAAGTGCTAACAAAAATAACTAACAACGAAACGTCTTTGATCCGTTTAGAAATCGCAGTTGGTTTCAGTGTACCTAAAATCTAGTCCGACAAATCTCCGTAAAAAATATTACTTTGATATTTGGTTGAATTCAGTAAAAATTTTAAATATTTAAAATCGTGAAAAGTGAACTATTAGCAAATTGGGAATTGAAACTGAGCTATCCGTACCCAACTAAACGTAGTTTCAATTTTTTCAATTTAACTTTGAGTTCAGAACACGCTTAAAATAGAACTTTCTACTTCTGTCTTGCTAATATGTAATATATTGTTAAATTAAACGCTCTGCTAAGCAGAAACTTAAACTTATTTCTTAATATTGTCAGTTGTTTCGGCATTTGGAGAACATAATTTAGACACAAAGGAAAGAAATAAGTGTTGGGTTCTGAGTATTTTTGTAAGTAGCACAATATATGTAATAGGTATAATTTGTATATTTTGCATACGAGAAGCATAGACATGTAGAGCATTGTTTCCAGAGCTATTTCATTTTTTTCAAATCCAAGTTGTTCCAAATTCTGAAAATTTACATATTCCATAAGCAGTACATCTCCTACAAATTGATAACTGGAAGCCTTGCCAATGCCAAAAATTTTGAGAATTCGTGCTAATATGGTGGACAAATTTGTGATTGTTAATAATTTATATCTTTTTATATAGTAAACATTGTATTGAAATAGAAATTTTAACTGTTAAGTTTATAATCAAAGTATTTACCTCTGTCTAGCCTATTATCCGGGATTAGCTTAGCTGCTTGCCATTCGTTTTTCAGATCTTTTTCCTCCCCCTTACGGGCCTATTTGCAACCATTGTTAATTATTTTGCAAATTACACTAACAATGAGCAATAAGTAAACATTTTATCTGCTGACGATCATTATGTAATGGTTAGTAACTCAAGTTGAATACAACTCCACATTAACCCACTAAGAAACAGTCGATTTTTTCAACGGCTCAGTATTGCAGACTGTATCAATTTTACCAAAAAACTTTTGTTTTGCACGGAGAGGAGCGGCCCACTATGGGGCCAATTTAAAAAAGGCTTCCAAACAAAGTAATTGTGTTTGAAAAAAAAATTGGTAATCAACAGTGACGGAAGTTTCTACCGTGACTTTCATAATGATTTGACATATTATTAATTTATTATATAATTTAATTAATTGGCATTTAATTATGAAGCAGCGCAATTCAAAAATTTATTAGTTTGACTGTCAAAACTTTTTATTCCTGTCAAAAGTTGACAGAAAAAAAAGAATCCTTATTACCTTGTTTGCAGCAAAAAAACAAACAAAAAACGACTTTCGCGCGTTGCTGAAGGATTTCACTGTATAACAAAATTAAACAATAAAATTATGTTAACTTTAAAAATCCATAACTTTTAAGTTTTATAAAAATGTGCCTTAAATGGGCACCAAATCGATTGAATGAACCCTTCGGATGCTAAATCACCAAAAAATTAGATTTTATCGAGCCAATTGCCGCCAATTCCCAGTTTTCCTGGAAGGGAACTTCCAATTCACTTCCAATGCATTTATTTCCAAACAAAAAAAAAACCAAAAACTCGAAAAATGGGTTCTCAGTTACGACCCCATAGTGCGGCCTAATAAATAATAGCGGTTTTTGTTTGAGTTTACGTTACTAAGAAGCATTTGCCAATGTAGGAATCCCGGCAAAAATAATCAATAGATACTTGTTGGTACTACTGTAATTATAAATGTAATTAATTAATGTAATTATTAATGTAATTACTAAATTACATGTAATGTAAATGTATTAATGCAATTGTAAACTTTACTTATACTTTCGTATTCTTATAACACAATAATGTTAACATGTTGATCTGGGTTGGCCATACATCAATAAAATGATTGATTGATATTCTAAAGTTCAATGCAAGGTCAAGAGAACTTAGCAATTAAATGTATGAATATGAAATTTAGCACTTCTGCATAAAAAGCAAAAATCACAATTTGCGTAATTCTATCATGCCATATCATATCACAGTAATAGAGAATACTTACAATTTTTATTGCATACTGAACTTCAGAGGAATCAAATTTACCTGCAAGTTATAATATAATCTACTTATATTTATAAGTAAAATCATAGTAAATTCCCTTGCTTTACACAAGATGTAATTCATGTTTGTCTAGTGTTAGGTTACCGCAATGAACCTGGCCACCACCACCTTTTTCAACTTGTTTTAGAGTAATGAAATTCATGGATTTTTTTGTTGGGAATGTATCATCACTCTCATCCAACAGTATTGTAATATTAGCACTAATGCTTCCGAACGCTAGGAGAATCATGAAAAGTTGTGGAGCCATTGGAGTGCTGCAAAAATTTGAGAAGGTCGTTTTAGTTCAATTTAAACTAATGCATAGTGTTGCAATTTGCATAACGAACCTCGCAACGTATTTAATAACACTTGCTCAAATTTATTGTTATAGCTTGGCTCAGGACAAAAGGGCAGCGTCTGCCCCTAAAGGCACCGCTTGATCTAACTTGAAATCAGTGTCAAAGCACCAATTAAAAAATGTATAAGTTATTTATTATTTTCTCGATAGTTTTACAAATCTTGAGGCTTTAAAAAAATTTGAGGAAAAATATTTCTTATTTTACGTAAACGTTCCCACATATTTTCTTATTTTTTCCCGGTGTTATTAGACAATTATATTATAAATAAGAAAGAAACCGGATGAGAGACAAGAAAAAAATACCGATAAGGTACCGGCAACCCTTCTAAGTTCCTTATGGATTAAGATCTTCCAGTTTAATTGAAAAATTAAAAACTAAATTAAAAAATCGCCAGACTTAGTAATAGTTTTTCTAGTTATTTTTTTTCTGAACGCTTATTTAACTGATAATTAAATCATAACCTAAATCATCCAAGTTGTAAATCGTTTTTAAGTCTTATAGGGTCATTTTAGCCCATGTTACAATGAAGCTCAAGTATACGCAAACATAATTTTCAGTAGTTAATTGTTTTTAATTATTATTGCAATAAGCTAATTATATATAATTTTTAAGCCCTTTAAAGGTAGAAGTTAGCTTAAGTGTACTTTCAAACCCTATATGAAATATGTATGCTACAATTTGCAAAAAGGCCAATTTTGTTATTTTTAATCACAATTAACTAATTGGAATCACAACTTGAGTAGGTATTAAGAAATTGACTCAATCAGTTTGACTATAGTCTTCAGTAATTTCGAAAAGTTTGTTGTGAAAAAGGAAGAAAAATGAACTTTGGTTAGGCTCAAGTCCGAGATATACAAATTTAAAACAACGTTCCATCATTAGGCCACACAGTGTCCTGTTGACCAGATAAAAGTTTGTACTATATATGTATCTGACGACTCACCACCAGAGCCTACTCCGTTCTATTTATATAGTAATTATAAAAAAACGTAGGCTCTAATTAACAAAATGCCTCTTTTCTATATAGTAAAACTATACCTGTGTCTCGCTTATGGTGTTAGAACTGTTATTGGAGTTTTTATTCTTCCGTATTTGTCTTTGCACTTATTCTCCTCTAGCATAAAATCTAGTTTTCTCACTTAAAGTACTGTCACCTTTTTATCCGTACGGCGCGTCTTTAAGTACAATTATTTATTGACGTAGCTATGTTAACTTGCCAGTCAATAAGATCTATTATGAGTTATAAAAGAAACTAGACACGCTTTTTACCAAAATATGTATAAAATCCACAACTCATATTAGATTCCTTTTTAATTATTAATTGAAGTGGCTACCAGTATTGTCCCACTTTCCTAGATTTTTCAAAACTTTCGAGGGTATTTAGAATTTTGATAAGATTTGACAGGCTAAGATGGTATAGAGTCAGAATGCTACCAAAGTGCCATAATATCCCTCTATCTCATGGATCATTGATTTTCCAATGGTAAATCCCAAAATGATTCTAAAAAATCCCAAGAATTGTCGGAATCTGAAAAATTGAACGTCTTATTCTCTCGCAGTAGTTAGTTATACTTGTAGCGATGTTTCAGATTGGCGTGTATAAGGTCACTTAAAAATTAAAAAACAGTAAAGAAGGTCATGCAATTTCAGAAAAAGTAGATGTATGTGTTAGTTACTTGTTGTAATAGAAATAATTAGCCTCTTTTTGCTTGGTGTGAGAAAATAAATAGACAAATTATTCTTTAGTAGAAATACTCTAATAAAATTTAGAATGTTATTTTCAACAACTGTTTTTGCTTAAATTGTTATAAAAAATTCTCGTCGCAAAGAAAGGCTTTATGTTTTTACAAATTATATGAAAATAATAATCGAATATCTATAATGCTTCTATAATAATTTCCCTCAAATGCTGCCTTGTTCTAACGTGGAAACTGACAGGGCTTTTTAGAAATGCTAATTACTTGAAGTACATGTTCAATATCTTATTCATAGTACAATTCTGCCGTAAATGTAAAGGAGCGTTATTTGACATTTCGGATTAGCGGCTGGTCGATCTGTAAGGGAGTGGGAAGAGATATAGCAAGAAGGGCTGATTTGCATATGTATGTAAAAAAAAAGAAGGTTGTCTTCTGAATTATCACAAAATAACTGAGAAACCTATTTGGATCATTTCCATCCCCTTTGGTTTTTGCAGCCTATCACGATGCTGGCATATACAAGGTCAGAGGCTGGGTAATCCGTTAACGGGAAAACTAATAGTTAACACTTTTTCCCGGCTGACTGAGGGTTCGATCCCACATTGAGGCTGGCTTGTGGAGAGAGATTGAAGCTCTAAACCACGACACCAGCTCGGCCAAGTTAATGCCAAATAACACTCTTTTACGTTTACATTTAAAGGCATGATAGTACCAAGCGCTTGGAAATGTACATCAAGTATCCTTTTACTTCTAAGAAAGTCCTATCAGCGTTCGTGCTCGAAAAATTTAGTATTTGAGGAAAATGGCATTATAGATTTACGTTATTATTTTCACAGAGAATAATAGCTTTTCCCACAGAGTTTTCTCAAAAACAATTTTAAAAACTGCAAGTTGATAATATTGCTGTAAATTTTATTAAAATACTTCTACTGAAAAACTATTTGTCTAGTTGTTTTCCCACACCACGCAAAAAATTCTATTTGTATAACTACAAGTAGCCAATGCAGACATACATTACTTTTTTCAACTTGCATAACTATCTAATTTGAACAAAACGCAACAAACAAGAACACATAACTTACAATGAAATTACCTGAGCGAATGCTCACCAACAAGACCAATCGCTACACATATAGTTAAGGACTGCTAATGA
>JAQFYP010002736.1:0-12126 GCA_034694865.1 Bilobella braunerae | reverse complement strand
GGCTGCCGAGATTCGATCTCGGCACCAACCCAAGCTAGGACAAGGGTCCTAGCCCCGCGGACTACGCGTCTTGGGCGTCTTATTTATATTAACTTTATAATATCAATGGAGCGCTGCTTCTAAATTTGAAGTTGTTTAAAGTTAGCTAGCATGTAACCAAGTTTATTTACTAAAAGTATAGTTACTAAAAATTTAACTAATTTGTTTAATATCTTCGACTTTTACAATTATAAAACGACATTTTCCTCGTTGAAATGGTTTTCACGCGATGATTATGAAGCTGATTTGGAAATTGCATTGCACCTGGGTCTAATGGGACTGAAGCCATTACGAGTATCCGCTTTAAAAAACATTCATCCAATTGTCTTCTAGGTGCAATTTACCCTGCAACGTACACTTCACTCACTTGTGCATGCATCATATTGATCCAATTGACAGGTGAGTGCAGAAATTAATCTCATACTACACCTATAATTTGCTCATAAGTAAACACAAAATTCCGGGTAACAGATATTGTGAAACTTTTCAAATAATAAACGCACTCGGAAAGTATATGGTATGTTGGAAAACAAGATTAAAAAATTGGGATTTTATTTAAAAAACAATTACTCTTAAGACTGGCAAATTGAACACAATTAATATATAAAACGTAAATCAATTTACCAAAAGTATTAATAATACGTATATTAACAAACAAAAACCATGTTGTGCTGTGGCTTGTCAGAAGGCGTGTTACACATACATATAATTACTTATTTACCTTAGACGATCAATTATATTACATCAATTCAACAATATATTTAATAAACTACAATGCAAACCATAATAAATTTGATTGTCAATAAAGGTCAACGACCCGTATATCTTAATTCCGGTTAAATGTTATCTTTAAGCAGATATCTCCTCTCTTCGGTAGATTCATAATTAAGATTTGGGTTTCCAGATAGTAATTATCTTGTTGAGGTGCCAGGACAGGCGAACTTGCGAATTCTATGGCATTCACACCTCATTTGCATATCTTTCTCGGTGGGATCGAGGCGATTAAAGCTCAGTTTACGCTGATTAGAAAGCAATAGGAGGGACTTACCTCCAATCAGTTACACATCAAACGCTCAGGTATGCTACACAGCATTTTTCACTTTTCGTAAATGTTGTTAAACAATAGCAGAAAAACAAGTTCTAATTCATGAAGTTCATCCTTCCTTTTTTTAGTTCCACCTTTTGTTGATTTTAGTTTCACATAAATTTTAAGTAAGTAGTGAAAAGACAACTCTTCTTTCTGCAATTCTTAAATTACTAGCCAAACACGCCCAACTTAGGATAGGGGAAATTTTATTTTAAGACTTAAATGAAGGCCAGCGTTTAGTAGAGTGCAGGTAAGTTTTGTGATACCAGGGAGACAATTCGGACATTCTTCCTTTTCGGCCTCTTCAGTTCGACAGAAAGCAAATACGTACGGTCATAAAAAAATAGCGCTGTTATAAATAAAATTGCTTTGTTCATTGAAATCTACTTCAGTATAAAATGAGGAATTTATACTCAATCAATTATTCCTTTGTTGCTTATAAACAATAAAGTTAAGTATAAAAATAAATAGTTTTTTAGATTTGAAATCAAAATTTTACGTAAAGTTTCCGTTCTACACCACTTGAAAGTAAGTAAAGTAATTAAGATTTTTTGAAACACAAAATGAGAGTTTAGTACTAAAAATAACTTTGTTCAAAACCTGAAATCCAAAACCCGACAAGTTTCCGCATTGTTTTAAAACGGTTTCATTTCCGCCCTGTAGTTAGGCTGTTAGCGACATGTGTTTCACGTTTAGAAAAAGGACAAGAAAATTCGAATTTTCTATAACCGTCAAAGAGAAAACTCCGTCAGATGCTGATGCGTAGGAATTCGACAGGCAGTAATTCACACTTGACAAAAAATACTTGTAAACCCCTTTCTTATATTAATGTCTTTCTTTCCAAAATTTCAACTACATTTTTGTGCATATTTTGAGAAATTTTCAAAACTTTGATGTTAACAGCTTCCTTGATTTCAACATAATATTTTCTGCCAGACGTATGGGCATTTGATTTCAATATGAAATATAATAGTTTCTCATCTGAAGCATCTTTCACACTTTTCATCGTTTGCTCTTCTAATACATTTGACATATTAAGCTCAGCAAATGCTTGCCAGACTTTTCCCAAAAGTTCTTACTTGTTTTCACTTTTTTACGGTGCTTCCACGGTTATTGCACCGTGGCTTTCCTTAACCAAATATATCATTTCAGCACACATCAACGTTACTCTGAAGGTAGGGAGCAGTGAGGGAGCCTTAATTTTGTGCCTTGTGTCAGAGGCTCGTTTGCTTGACAATATGTACTCTCAAGAAAAAGCCATAAAGCGCCAATGACTTCCATGAATAACTCAGAAAGGCCTTCGAATAGAAACGCTAAAATTTAAAGTTCTACAGAGCGATTTTTGTTAATTCTAAAACGGAAAGATATATGTAAAATAAAAAACATGCAACTTGAAAAATAAAAAATTGTCATCACATGCACAGAGTACTTAAATTCTAGGCAAAAGTGTTAAAAAATCAAACTTTTTGGAAATCTAGACTTTTTAAACTGTCCTGAATTTTGTATACATTAGTGTTTTAGAGTACATTAAGAATAGCTCTGTACCTTTTTTTAGAATTCATTGACCTAAACAGTAAAACTTAAAAGCGAGCAAATGAAAAGCTCTGTTTTGCAGTTAAATTTATGCATTTGAAGGGTTGCAGAGTCGAGAGAATTTCGTCCTAACATTTCATCAACTTTACAGCGTCTTTTCACAAATGACTTTGACGTGAGAACCTTGAGGCATAGCATCTTTCCAAGGAAAGGCACGTCAAGGCACTGGCTTAGAATCTTGAAGAATGTCTTAAGAGCCTCTTGCATAAGCAGTAACCAGAGTACGTGAATACAGGATAACGCCACCTAAAGGTTATTTACTTGACCTATCTCATCAAAGTTCGCTTGTTATAGCCCTTTCAGAAATTTTACGTCAGGGGACCCTTAGCACATGGAAACCGTTGGAGGTACCCTTCGATGGACTTAGAAGTTATTTTTTTTTAAAGCTATGGTATGCTGGAAAACCCTTTCAGACGAGTAAGATAGAGTAAGATTTTATAATTTTTTACGTCAACATCTTTTGTATACGTAAAATGAGTATAAACTTAAAAAAAGGTTTGAAACGCCCTGTACATATTACAAACATAAAAAATATGTAGCGGTGCATAATTTTGAAAGTTTTGAATAGATTTTGAAGCTGATGAAGATGATGATGTTAAAATTCTAAAAAAAATTCCCCCAAAGCAGTGGAAATCAAGTTTTACATATATAGACATATGAATATTTAGATATTCTGTTAGACTGTTAGGAAAATCATGGCTTCTTGTGTATGCAAATAAATCTAATACCGAGCCTTTAGTTAAATTTTTAAATTTTAAAATGAGGGTGCATGTAGATTTAGGGATGGTTGATATTTAACTGACAAGGGGATGATCAGGCGTGCACAAGTGTTAAAAATTTGAAATTTGGCCTTTTTAATACTGATAAATAAAAACTATTTTTAAGCATAGTGGGAATTTTCAATGGCCAAAATTTCAAAAATTATTTTTTGAAAAATTGTTTGTGAAATTCTTATGGGATTTTGCACGAGATTTCTTGTGATTCATGCGGTCCCTCATCCTGAAATTAGTTTTTGTTTTCAATGGCCGTGCTTATCCTATAAATCTGAGGACACAATACAAATGCGCAACTAACAGTTGTGTAGTTTGTACCCAGATTTATAGGAATAAGCGCGGCTATTGAAAAAAAATCAAATTTCAGGAAATTCATGAAATTTCATGATTCACAAGAAATGCTGTGCGAAATACATTAAGAATTTTTGAAATTTTATTTCAAAATTTTAAATTTTGGCCATTGAAAAATTCAACTATGCTTAAAAATTCTGTTTATTAATTAGTATTAAACAGGCCAAATTTCAAATTCTTAATTCTTGGACACGCCTGACTATCCCCTTTTTGTGAAAGAAAACCTAGCACAAATTTTTTATCTTTTATGCGACAATGCTCCTCAAAGAGCTTTCTTCAACAATTTAAATTTTGTTTCGTTCTCAAAATTTTTGCTTTTGCAACCATGAACATGGCATTAATCTAGGTAAATGAAAGAACACGCGACCTTTAAAAAGTATCTCTTAAGGGTCCTTTTCCAGGCCTTGAAATTAAATGTCTACTGTCCACGTGGATAAAATGAAAAGGAGGAGCGTGGGTACTTAGAGGCGGCTGAGGTTTTTGTGGTGGGCTTGGGACTTGTTCGCGTCAAAAAGATGGATTTGTGGCCCCATTGAGGGAGATCTGTTTCATTGTAAGTGACTCCGAGGCCCTAAGGGACACAAATTCAAAATGGGATTTGAATAGGGATCACCAAAGGGGCAGATCACGTTTCAATTGTCACCTTCTGACATTTTCAAAACAACCAGCAGCCTGAGATCAAAGGTTGGTATCAAATGACACAAATCCCTTATTAAGGGCCCCCCAAATTTACTGCCTACGGTGATTTTCTTCTATTTAAGTTCTGTCTCACGGACAAATTAATCTAAGTAGTTCGAGCATTTCTAAGTATAATTTCCAATAGTATGTTAGTGGGATTCGGATACAGAGTTCTTTGGAATTTTCAGGGCCCCATCAACAGAGCATGGTTCATAAAACGGGGACTTAAGGCTCCAAGGGCCCATATTTTATGTGATGTCATCCAAAACGCTATGCAAATTATTTCGAGGTTTACGCTTGCCATTCCGTCACGTGACACACCTCTTCCTTGGCTTGGGTAATGCTGTGATCTTGTTGTTTAGTTCCCGCTGTATCCCTGTAATAAAATTGCATCAACCTAAAATGTGCATTAAATTGATGCCCAATGCTATAAAAAGTAATTTTAATACAGCGAAGCGTGAGTGTTTTGGAATTTAAGTTTATGATTGAACATTTAGAGTTAATATTTGCCCATTTGTGGCAATTTACACAAGACCAACAACACTGAATTAAGCAAATGTCATATAAGCTTATGATGTGAGAAAAATTTATGTTGGCATATAAAAATCTGAACAATTTACTCAACCACAGAAAAAAATTAACTTGGCGAAATTTACTCAAATTTAAAAATTTTCACAATACTCATATAATTTTTACAACCCATATCCCAACTATGTTCTTTTATGATCCTATACAACAAACATTCAACTTTCATTACCCGAATTCCAATTCTAAATTTAGAAAAATGCAAATCGCAGCTCGGAAACGCCTATGAGCCCAGAACTTGTAAGCTTCAAATAAAATTTAAAATTATTTGTAAATTAGTTTACTACACTACTCTGTTACTAAAATTCTAAAAATGTATGTAAAGCAAATTATGTTTTTATTATACACAAGTGTTCAACAAGTTATTGTGTCACCACATATTTCTACCAAAAAGTGCAAAAATGTGCACTTTTTTTTTTGAATTTTTCAGGGACCGAGTGCATTTGAAGCAGCAGGAACTACTTTATTACTTCCGTCGTGGTTAGTTTTAAGCGTATTTTCTACATCCTGAAAGATGCCTATAAAACATGGCTCACGCTGACTACGCTTTTTTCCGAGGTTTTTCCATTCATGCGGATTGTGTTCCGTCAAAGCGGTCAACGTCTCTCTTCGTACGGCATGTGAAGCTCATGAATTTTTTTCAGGACTGCCCAGGCTCCGTTTTTAAGGGTGTCATAAAGCGTTGATTGGTTTTCCGTCTTTTGACCAAGCATTTAGGACGTCGGAGTGGTACAATAGCCTTAAAATTTGTACACTTTTAGCCTCGTGCCTGATAATTTAATTAACGTGCAAGAGTAGAGTCTAACATAGTTGAAGTATGTCATGGAATGACCAGTATTTGTTAATAATTGAGACAGAATGGAGTTAAGGGACAGTTTGACTTGTTAAGGCCAACTAGCAAGAATGTTACTACTACTAGTATTTAGTGTGTCAATTTAATGAGAGGGACAATATGTACCCTGAAGAGGGCCCTTAAGATGAATTGTCAAAGGAGGGAAAGCATAAGGCCCATCTATCTTCCTAAATAAATTAGGTCGTGTCGTAGTGAGGGAGAAAAAGTTCTCAGATTCCACTTTCACTTTTTCCCACCAAGGCAGCGTCCGTGTGAGAATCTTCATTTCAATATTTTAATAAGGGCAAATCCTGCCAGCGGCTGTTCTACAGTTTAGAACAAGAACTTTGAGAATTTGATTATTAATCTGAAAGTGGGAGAATCACGTCACTCTTAACCCAGAGGATGCAAGAGTAGAAAGTATTTTGGTTGAAGAAAGTTCAAGTAGAAATTTAGCTAAACCTTGCCAATTTTGCCTAGAAAGCAAAAACTTTCTCCAGATTTACAAGATTTCTCACAACATTTCTGATAATTAAACCTTTATTTTCTCAATATTCTGTTTTCTTCAATTAAGGCTAATTTTACTTAAAACAAAATGGAACACTGCTCTCTCCGTGACTCTACAAAACCTGTTGCAAAAAATTTTACAATTTTAATTTCAGCTCCATTTTCAAAATATCATCGACAGTCAAAAGTTTATCATTACATCCTACATGAAATTCTTAAAATTGCGCCGCGGTTTCATATAGAAATTTGGGATTTCTTGAAAAAGAGACGAACATTTGAAGAATAATTTTTTTTATAACTTTCACAGTTTTCAATGCAAAATTTCAGTTACAATTCAAGAACAATAATTTTTTAGAAAACTATATTAGATTAGAAGTAAGATTTCCTAAAAAAGAAACTATTTCAAAATCTACACGACAAAACTGTTTGCAGATGAATTATTCATAACAGATTTAGAAATTTATCCGCAGTCGATTCACTAACTACTTAATATCCATACTTTGAAACTAGTATTACAAGTTAATTTCGCTTAAATAGCGTTTTTGCTGAGATAATAAAATAATGACATCAAAAATCTATTATCTTAAGATAGTTAAAGACTCAAATTTCAACAAATTATGTGTTGTGTCTTAAAATCTAATCCTGCGAGGCCATTGCACTTATTTTTGTCTGACATTTCCCGCCATCTGCCCACCTGGGCCTTATTGTTATTTCCTAGAATTCCTGGAGAGGTCTTTGTTTTGCGCCGCATTTGAAAGTTAGCGGCAGCTTCTAATAAAGCCCTGGACTTTCCTGCCGTCAACCCAACCTTATGAATGAACCCATATATATTCTGGGGATTTAGAAGCCTGGAAAAGCGAAACCAAACTTTGTGGAAATGACAGTGGAAGTCAACATTTCGCCTTTCAGAGCCCTGCGCCACAAGTCAAAGGTCTACATACGTGACAAAGGGTGCGGTGCAGCTGAAACTCCTTTCAAAGCGCCTATTTTAAATTTTTGAAATATTTGAACACATGGAAACTTGGAAAAACAATCTTGAAATATTTCGGCACACTGTAACCAATTATACCGTGGTGAATTGAATTGTTTCAAATTGGGCAAATATTACAAATTAAAAATTTTATTTTCTCATCGGCTTCAAACTTTATTTTTTTTTAAAACAAACTCACAAAAAATTACTAACATTTTGCATCCTAACATCAAAGTTTAATAGGATACTAATTAAATTTTGAAATTTATTTATATGAATCGAAGCTAACAATTTTTCCCATAAACATCCTTCTCTCGCTGTTACTTTCTCCCGCCTTATCTCCTGTTTTCTACAAGTGCACGGACCTGCTGTTCTTTTCTGTTTGAACAAATGCGCGACTTTTGATGTTTCCAAATGAATTTCTTTGTTTTTGGAACTCTCGGTATTTCTTTGAAGTGCATCAAGGCCTTATTCTATTTGAAGCGATGCGAATTCCGTGGGAATTTCTTTGCTTGAGCCACCGCTGGCAAGTCACTAATGACAACTGGGGCTTAATTTAATTCAAAATCGTGTCTCAAATTTACGAAACAAAGTCCTTGTAGCAGAGATATTCTGTAGCAGGATAAGACTGGAGACGATAAAAGTGAGTTGCAAAAGATAGTCCTGGAGATTACTATTAAATACGTCTCATAGTGCCCCAGTGCATTTTAGGGCAAAAGATCTCATAGGTTCCATTTCCTTTTTAATTCATTCTTCCATACTGAGGACAACTCTGAAATTTCATACGCAACATACTTTATTTTCCTCAAAACTGGAGTCTCAAATGCAAAAAAAAACACGATTTTGACAGCCAACCTTTGCCACCAACGAAAGATCATTAAATTGTCATCTTGAATTATGACGCAAAATTACGTCAAAGTGGACCGCAGTAAAGCTAACATTCTACAAAATAGTTTACAAGTTTCAAAAAGTAAATGATATACTTATTAAAACTAATTGTGTTTAATTTTAGTTTAGTTTGAAACTAATTTTTGAAAATAAACCTTCATATAATAAAAAATAAAAGAAAAGAAATAAAAAAAATGAAATAGAGTTGAAATCCAACCAGCAAATTTTAATAAATTTCCCACCTAGTTTCGTCCCGTTTAAAGATTCCAATGTGTCCCGAATTCGAAATGCAATTTTAGATTAAATCATACTACCTAAAACATCCCAAACCAATTGCTTGACAATTAATTCAGAAATTTTTGCAATTTTTTAATGTTTGTTAATATTAAAAAAGAGCGATGAGCTAAAATTTTGTATTTCTTACTGCAAATCGTGCAAGCCTTAATTAAAGGTCCTGTGAGAACGATCTCGGTTTCCTGATCCTGAGATTAGTGCATGGTGCTTTTAACTATTGCGAGGATGCTTGCGGATCTGCATCAGCAACATCTGCAGATCTGCACAATTCCGCCTGAGACTGATTTCCTGCTTTAAATTCGTGTCCAATTATGACGCTCCTCCATTGCAATTCCTTCATTTGCGTATTGACGCTGCACAAAGACCAAGTCGTGATTTTCCCAGATTACTTTGATTTGATTCTCTGTATCTTGCCATCAGAAACTAACCATAAAAACGCAACGCTTTTTACAATCTATAATTTAATACTAAAATTTAAATTATACGCCTCGCTTTGAGGTGCAAGGACTAATAAGGCACTTCAACAGCAGAATTGTAATAACACACAGAGTCTCAGAATTTTTTTTTGCAGGAATCACGAATCTGCAAGTTTGTACACTACGAATTTGTCAACATTTTTTTGCAATGTAAATAATGAACCTCCACTAAGCCCATCCTAGGACAACTCTGTTTTTAAATACTCACTAAATTATCAACTGACTTTAGATTTATTAAGGCTTGTTAATAAAATATCTACAATGTATGCAGTGTATTTAAAAAATTGCGCGACTTATGATTGGTTGACATATTGGTATTTACAAAACGGTAACTTGCGGAGGCTAAAACTCGGCAAACGCTTCTTTCCGTTTTAATTTGTTAGCATGATTGAGGCCTCGATGCAATTTTCCGTTGCTGTAGTTTTTTTGTTTGCAGTTATGGGTTTCTATTTTTGCTAGTAATCAAAATAGACTGAAGATTGCGATTGCGTTCAAATGGTAAATTGACGCTAATATGAGGTGTTTGATTGCCAATTTGCGAATCATGCTGCAAAAGCACGCAATTTCTTTTTCATAGAAAATTCACAAACAAAGAACAATAAATAAAGGCTTCATTTTGTTTCGGAGTGTTAGTGAGGCAGGGAGACGGCGTTTTCATGTTCAGTGCCGTAACACCTCCTTGCGAGTAACAGTAAAAGGTGGGAAATTCTTTGCGTATAAAATAGGCGATGATTCGAAGTAATGATGATGTTGGGCCTCTGGTGATGCATTATCAACCAACTTCATTTCTATTGGAAACAGTGATTCCATCTACAAAATCTGTAATTGCATAGTTAGAAAACATTGTGCAGAGCACCTTTTAATTTAATTTTAATCAACCTTTCTCTGAGTTTTTTGGAACACTGTTCTTCTTTTTTTTTAAATATAATTCTTTTTTTGAAGCTAAGTTCCGAAGAAGAATATTCTCGATTAGTTCCTGTGAGTTTAGAAATTCAAAGGTTCGCCTTTAGTCTTTTATTTATTAAGTTTTAATCCCTCACCAAAATTTGAAATTTTAGTTTGTTCAAGCAGGCTTTCCAGGGATTGACAGGTTGGATTTAGAAAATAGAGCAGTAATGAAAAAAAAATATTAAAAATCAGGATATAGAATTTAAACAAAATTTGGTAATTATGCAGAATTGAGTTATTTGAACACTGAATTGAAATTGAGTTACTTTTATGGTTTTTTTTTAAGAATCTGTTTTTTGTTGTTGTTTTTTTTTTTGATAATTACAGTGCGTTGAAAATCATACGGGAGAAACTCCAACTTTTTTGAAAATTAGTTTTTCATAAAATATTGTAAAGCTGAGTTCCGGAGAAAAAAATTCTCTAATATGAGCAGGTGAATTGAATGGGTCTTTAGATAACTCGTTGGAATGGAATACGGTTTTACGTGCATTTATGACATATTACTTTTCAAACAGTATGAAATTAATATTAATTAGAATTAGTCATTACTAGTTAATATGTAGTAATAATAGGTTTTGGATTTTGTCAAAATTAATCAACGTCATTTATTGTCTATCTTAATTTTTTCAAAATTAAATTTAAATTTTCAAATTTTAAAACTTGGTTTGTTCAAACAGGCTTTGCGGATTTTGAAAGGTTGGACCTAGAAAATGGAGCTGTATATCATCTGATCAGAGGCAGAAGGTGAATGCCTCATTAACTCAACTCCCCCTAAGTCCACAGTGCAAAGTCTCACTCTGCCCCAATTTCAACTTATGCTAATGACCTCTCATTCAATTCACTGCAATGTAACGGCCAAACTTGATTTATGAGCCTTATGAATGCCTCCCTTTGATTCGTAACAAGCCGCGCACAACTCTCCAAATACTGAATTGCCCTCAGCCTTCGTTCAATTTTTGCACATGCAAATTTCCTAGCAATTAAGGACTTCCTAGGTGAAAGCCAAAGAGAAAGCAGACTTTCTAGCACACTTCTTTCTCAAAATGCACAAAAATTGGAAAACTGATAATTGTCAAAAGCACAAACGACCCAATAACAATAGGCCACACACTTACCAAAATTCCGGCCCTATAAAGTAATAAGATCCAAATAACAAACAAAAAAGACGTAACAGTAGTGAGTATGAGGGTTGTTACTCGCATGAATCTCTGGGTTAAACCGATATGAGAAAAAATCCCTTTTTTCCACCCACCCGACCAGAAATTTTTGGTCCCTCAAAATTTTTGAGCCGACCCCCGAGAGCCGACCCCTCAAAACGCACCTAACTCAAGCCCATGACTTACTAAACCTAACCCAACTAAAAATAATTAATTATCTTAAACGCACCTAAGTGGGCCATATGACTTTTAATTAACCCAGTACTGGAACATATGGGACATTCATATTAGTAATCCCTATCTTATGTACATGCATTGAATATGCTAATTAGTAAACAATTGATGGCCCATATGATTAGTGACCTATATAATCAGTGACCTCTACTTCCGGTGACCACTAGTCACCATCTTGAATCCTGAATGTAATCCTCGTTCAGTACTTGACCATATGGAAAACTACAATTGCTAAACGACAATTAATTAACCCATTGCCTTATGGACACCTAAACGGACCATATAACTTTTTAATTAACCCAACACTGGGCCATATGGCAGAACTGAGAACTGCAAAATACAAAATGACAATTAATTAACACAGTAGCAATGGACTAAAAGACAGAACTGCAAAATTCAAAACGATAATTAATTAACCCATTACCTTACGAACACAACCTCCCAGATATTACTCATCAATTGACCAATTCGTCGAGAAAATCAACAGAACAAAAATTAATTAACCCATTACTTTATGGACACAACCTCCCAGACATCAGTCATCAATTAACCAATTCATCGAGAAAATCAACAGAACAACTAATTAACCCATTACCTTATGAACACAACCTCCCAGATATCACTCATCAATTGACCGATTCATCGAGAAAATCAATAGAACGACAACTAATTAACCCATTACTTATGGACACAACCTCCCAGATATCACTCATC
>JAQFYP010002735.1:0-12130 GCA_034694865.1 Bilobella braunerae | reverse complement strand
CCGCTCAGCAAAGGTTTGATCATTAATTATTTTATTGAACTTAAAGTTTGTAGACTTAAAATAAAGTAGAGCCGTGACAGTCCTGACTATCGTTTAATATTCAACAAAATAATTGGTTTATTTATATTAAAGGCGTCCTAACGCCACACTGTCATCCAATCAGAACTAGCGACTCGCCTGACTCCTGACTTTCTACCAAATACAACAGAGTCCTTTGACTAGATGCCAACTGCTTAAATGACTCAATCTTTTTTTTTGGTTATTTGACATTCACCTATGGCCTGGTCAACATGCTTCCATTTTAGTTGGATATGGTGCGATCAGACTGTGAGTTGACTGGGAGGTTGTGATTAGTGAAACAAACGAGGTTCTTCTGGGTAATTACCGTGAGGTTGACCACCGAGGAACCTCTACTTATGCAGAGGCTCAACACCACCGCGCGCATACTGAGCCAAGTTCATCTTTCCCGACCGCAATATTCAAGGCTTCCACTTACCACCACACCACCAATTTTTTAATTTGCTCCTGCCGGGCTTCAATCCCGGCAACTATTCCATTTGGGACACTTTACTTTAATTTTGATAATTACATTTTTTGTAGTATTTGTTTACCAACGATTTCTTACTCTGATTCATATCAAAGCAAATTATAAGTTCACTAATAAAAGAAAATATTGTTAAACACGTCAAAGCCAACCAAATGTACATTGGCGTAGACATTTTCCCACTCAAACTTAAGTCGATAAACATCGTCTTGTAAACTTGCCCCAGAAGTTTTGTACTTTGACATTTGTACCAGTATATCAATATTTTTCCAGAAAATAACTATGCCTCATTGAAGAAGACTAGATAAAATTTTGTGTGCCGTTCTTTCATTGTGTTTACTGAACTCAATGTACACGGTGTCCATAATAAATGGCTTCTTTCCAAGTTTGCACGGGTCACCAGCCTTTTCCCTGTTCAAATATATCACATTTTGTTCCATCCTTTCTTGCGTATTCACAAACGCAATTTTTCTACTTCTGCAGCACGAGTCTTCCTCGTAAGCTAGCTATGCCTGAAATTCGTCATGAGACAACGGAACAGTTTGGTTCAAGAAAGTCCGCAACTTTTTCTTCTCGTTTGCTGAATACTGCTCAATTTGAGTGTTTTCCAGTTCTGCCTCAATAGCAAGATAAAAATAAGTATGTTGCTTTTGTATTAATCTAAGTTCGTCTGGCGGATTTCTACCATTTACAAAACGCCTAAAAACTGGTGTATACAACTCAAAGTTGCTCAAGTTCAAAACGACTTGTAAGGGTTAGTGCTCAGTGGCGGAGCGATCAATTCCCTTACAACTAGGCCTTTGTAGCTTGCTGAGAGCACTACAGCTGCAATCAGCCATTCCATCCGCAACAGGCTGTCGCTGGTAGTGAAAACTTCTGTGTCATCATCTTGGTATATATTACAGGAAATTGTTCTACAAGAAAGAAGAACAAGAGAAACAGAAAGTTGTGTGCTCGCTGGAGCAAATCAAACGCCGATCTTGGTCTGTAATCGTGGTAACTGACCCCAAGCAGAAAAATGGTCAACCATATCCAACATGCAAATATTCCCAACCAACTACCGGTTACAAATGGACTTAAAAAAATTCAAAAGAAAGTCATTTTCTGAGCCATAAGACGTAATAAAGTTGAAATATCTTGACCTCACTTGCACGATACTGCCCATCAGATAGTTTTCTCTGGTTGATGAAAAAAATTCCTTAGTGTAGCCACGCCCGGATACATAAAATATTCCAACAGCCAATGAACGGAAACAAGTAATGCAGACTACTGAATCCACAAAAATGTGGTCCAATTTCTGTTATGTTGTACATACAAGGTATAATAATGGTAGATCGTTGACTTGGCCATACAGTTGAATTGTGATTGAACATGTTGCCACACCACTCAATATTTCTTGGAGTACAGCCATTTCGGTAATAATACACTTAAATAATTATTATTAAAATAATGCAAATTAATAAGCTGTGAATTCTTAACGCGTGGTCTACTTTGGCTGTAGAAATTGTGAAAAATTTGTCTGGAATGTGCAATTTATAAAAGTTCTATTATTTTATAAATGCATTATTGTATGTGCTTACATTTGATTTGATTTTAATTGAGCACAATGCCAACCTTAAGCCAAACTACAACTATGGAAACGGTATGGAAACACTAACAATTATTATTAAATTCAACATTCTTTCTTAAAAGTTTAATTTTTTTTACAAATAAGTGTGAAGTGTGTTAGTTAAGGGAAAAGATATTCCGCGCACTTCCTAGTCTATTGCTTGAGAATAAGAATCTGTATTTAGGTTAGGTTATTTTCCAACTCAGCTACCGACAAATTTTTTAGATTTGTCCACTTTAACACCACGCTAGTTCTATCATATTTATGATTTTCTAAATTGCTCCACAAGCGCGTCATCCTCACAGATTTAACTATGATATCAAAACAACTGAATTTGCTTAACTGATGCTATACGATAAAATTGTTGTAAACTGTAAAAAAAAATTAAGTTTAATTTTATCTAAACGTAATACTCTATTTGTATTATTCTACACACATTTGCCAATTTTCTATTTTGTTATTGGTTTGAGGGTTTGTCAAATTCATATTTTCCATATTTATATTATGTGTCAAACTCATGCATAATGCATAAAAGCAAAACTGAACTTAACTACACCATTATTATCGTCAGATATTTGAATACGGATTCTATGGGCTGCTTTCCCAAGAATTTTTTTTAAATTAATTAAAACAAATACATATTTCGGCAATGATGGTGAAAACATCAAATAGGGTATTAATCATATTTGTTAATTGCTTATATATCGATAATATTGCATGTATCGGAAACAATTTTGCAATCGAACCCTTCTAGTACTTGACGTGTATTGAAGAATAATTACGCAAAGATTTGCATAAGGTCCCTGGCCCTTAACACATGCTAGTTTGCTTGAAATAGAAAAATGACCTTGATAGACGTGTAATTAAGAAATATCGATAATTACATATCCTACATACAATAGCATATCCATGTTGAAGTGTGTTTTTATTTCCATAAAGTAGGCTGTCGAAATCACAGAGGACAGGGCAAGGTAGTCCGATTTCAATTTGTTTTTTTTTTTAAATATTTATTGTTACTTCTTTTAACGTGTTGCAGCAGCAATGATATGTAGTTGAAATTAAAAAAGGTCAAACTTGAACTTATACTTGACGACATTTTATAAGAAATAAAAACGCGCTGAGATGTTTACTAAGTTTTCTGTGTACGTCAATAAGTTCAAGGTATTTCAAACTAATTTAATTGACGGAAGCGCTTAGCAGACTTTCAAGTTATTTGTTTTGTAGTAGAAACGATGGGAAGTCCTACTTTTACTTATTTAAGTAAGAAAATCCCTGAACTGAACTTAGAAACCAAAGTCAATTGAGCTAGGTTTCAGAAAATAAAGGCCAAGTTTAAGTTATATTAAGTTACTTTGAATTTTGACAGCTTAGTTTATTACTATTTAAAAATATTCAATTTGATTTGAGTACATGAGCGGTATTGCGTCTTTTAAAATATCAAGTTATTAAACGAAATTAACAATCACTCTCTTTTGAATTATTTTTAATCAACTATACAAAATTTACCTGAAACATAAAAACAAATCGCGAACATGGGAACACAATAAAAGGTATTTATAGATATGCTTCGCTAATTTTTACAGGAAAGTCTGTGGTGTAGTGTTCTAAAAAATTGTTCTCACCTTCCTAAACATAATGATTAGCCTTAATCTTTTGAATTGGCCATTAGCTATCAATTTCCTAAACAGCATATTTTTATCGTGTACTTACCATTTTATATCGACGTGAAATGTTTCACAAATATTCAAATGAGGTTTATTGCAGTGTAAAAGTTTTATTTAAGAAATTCTAGTTAAGATCATAGTCGTAAACATTTAAGCTTAATTTTGTTGATGGTATTTGACATTTGCCGATGGCCTGGTCAACAAGATTGCTTCTGCTAGTGAGTGGGGGAGGGTGGTCTCGGCCTGTGAGTTCACTTGGAAGTTCTAAGGAGTGAGGCAAAGAGATTTTTGCTAGACTGTGGACGTGGGGATGACCAAATAATGAAACTTTTTGCTTGTCTTGAAGGTATTCATTCAGGAAAAATTTAGTCTATTCTAGAACAATATTGCCCTACATGGTCATTAACGTATTAAAGTAAACACGACACGCCGGCGAGCTATAAGTTGGTACGCCAATTAGTTATTTTGAGCACAAATCAAACTAATCAGTGATTAAATTGTATAAAAACCTGATTTATAGTCAATATTATATTAAGTTTTTTGGTTGTTTTTAATCAATATATATAAGTTGTTGTTTTTTTTGCAGTTTTTCGTATGTAAGTATTTCACCTCTCACCTCTCAGTCCAAACCCTTTGCGAAAGTCATTAAAACGTTTATTTTTTGTAAGCGCAATTTTGGTTTCAAGATGAGCTGCATTGTTATTCCAGGAACTTTGATGACATTTTACGCACATCGTGTAACATATGTACTGTGCAATAATTTAGTCGACATATATGCAAGCGTGCAAAGTGCAATTGAGCTCTGTCATATCGAAATTATTGAATACGAGCAATATTTAGAAATATCTGAGTTGACGCCGTTAGCCCCTGCAACACGTTTACTTTTTGTTTTTAACAGAAAAAAGAAGTCTGCTTGGTTACAATTTCGATAAAGGCGCCTAGCAGAACGCACTACGGAGCTACCGTCAGTCTCAGATCTAGCTTTTCTCGATTGACCTATTTTCAGGAAAAATTCTCTTATTACATTTCCTTATACACGGATCCAAAAATGATATATGCATTCTCTGAGAACCCAGCAGCACAAAGCTTAAACACGGAATTTTATATGTTCTTCCAAGAGCACTACAAAATACGACTTTAAAAAACTTCTGTTCGTGAGTCGACTTCCACAACATTCGTTGCAGAAGAATTATTAGAACACAAAATTAAATCAGTGTTTGATGACCTTTATGAGGACCTGGTCCATCTCGCGCTTCAGCGGAAGCGCAAAATGGCGACTTTGGGTCGGAAAAACGCACGAAACAATTATAGTGCGTACAAAAATTTCTTCATCGCGACTGTGTACAAAAAGTTTTAGGATCAGCGTCATAATTGCCGCCATTTCAGAAAGTTTTATGAAGCCATATCAAGCCATGTGTAAATCAACTTACAATTGGCTTTATGCAAAACAAGAACTTGTGTTAGTTTACATCCAATTTAACCTACTTTTTTGCGCCAAGCTTTTGGGTGATAGCATTTTCAAGCTTGAGTCTTAGGTTAATATGGCTTCATTTAATGTTTTACAAAATGCGACTCAAAATTGTAACAATGGTTTTTTATTTTGCTATAATTATTGAACAGCAAATGTCGTTGACGAGAAATGCAGATCGGCAGAAGTGGTTAAAGTTTGTGATTGCGAGTGATTGTGACCTCTGACCTCACTGCCCCCTTTCCGGTTGGTAAGCTTCGATTCTTTCAATAGGCTGTCAATTAAAATTACTCAATTATTTTTAGCATATCTTTGAAAAAATTTAATATCACGTTTATTCCACTAATGAAACGGTATGGTAATAGAGATTCATTTTTAGATTCAGAATTTGTAAGACACAAATTGTATGATGTCACAAAAAACAAATTTACAGCCTCCTTTTAAAACATGATGCAGAGAACAACAATTTGTTGCATCTGAATAGTGCAATAGTTGATTGCTTTGTTGTCACAAAAAACGCTACCTATAACCCAATTGCAACATTGTTCGAGTGCAACAAATCCATTTGATGGACAATTTATACGAGCTTAATCAAATTTATGAGGTGGTAATCGAAGCCAACGTAACAGTCTTGTACTTTGGAGAGGATGCGATACTACATATTGACAAATACTTGAAAACATATGATGATGTACGGTGGGACCGACGTGGAACACTTATCAAGAGCCTTTAGTCCATAATGCATTCCGGAGTATTTTGGTACAAAATTGATAATCCTAAAATAAATAATAGACGCAAAAACCAAATGCTAGGTGTTAGATCTCTTGACGTTGAGAGTAATTTGATAGTATCCTTCTACACGATGTTTTGTGTGTGCATACTTATATAATTCCTGGTTTTTATTACAAATGAAATATTGAGAGATAGATGCTTTCAAGATGTGCACTTATTTTACCCAAGTGAATATTTGTGATAATTTGTGTTTGTGACTATGTTAGAAAAAGTGGTAAGTCCAAACGAATTGTGGCATTAAATGTCAAAACTTACAAGTAGTAGGCAAGGCCTGAAACTCTCAGAAAAATCCCAAATTTGGCCAAAACACTTGTTTTAGTGAATAATGGAATGCAAATTTTTTATTTTTCTATGGTCACAATTGCACGAAAAATTCAAAAAAAAATTGATTTTCAACACTTGTATTGAAAAGCTTATGGGAATTTAGCCACGATTTCTCGAGTTTCATGTGCCTTTTTGCCATTCCCTTAATTTGCTTCACAAAACTTCGTACTATCGAAATCGTACCATCTGTTGCAAACATAACCTTTCAATCCCACACATGCTTGCTTGGAAATTGAGTTGAAATTATCAAACAAATACAATCCGGAATTTTGGTAAAACTATAGTTAAAATACGTTGAAGTTTAATGCCATTTTACTATTTGACATTTACATCAAAATTGAGATGTAATTTATGTTTTCAATTTCTAAATGCAAATTTTTTATGCAATTAGGGTGTTTGATATGTGCATACAAATTTCCATAAAATTTGGGTTTTCTACATTGTTGAGTTAAAAATGTTGTTAAAAATTTACATTTCATTATTCACTAAAACAAGTGTTTTGGCCAAATTTAGGATTTTTCTGAGAGTTTCAGGCCTTGCCTACTACTTGTAAGTTTTGACATTTAATGCCAAATAGCATTGCAAAATACAAAATGCAATTGTAAAACGTCACTTGCATTGCAAAATTCAATCGCAAAACTTCAATAGCAATGGAACATACATACTGCAACTAAAAAACCTAAGAATCATTATAAAATATAAAATTAGAATCCCTGCATAGCACTGCAAAAAACAAAACACAATTGAAAAAAACATTGCAAAATACAAAATACAATTGCAAAGCGTCATCCGCATTCCAAAATACAAAACACAATTGCAAAACTTAATAGCATTGCAAAATACATTTGTAAAAAACAAATAACAATGCAGAATACAATTGCAAAACATAAATAACATAGCCAGCACCCTTTCTCCTAACTCACAATGAATCATTTGAGTCTGGTTAGCGATAAAGCAACAACGTAACCACGAAAGTGAACAAAACGAATTTGCATACAAGTATCATTTGGACCGGAAGGCATTCACTCCGGAGGGCCAATTTAAAAAAGTTAAAAAAATCAAGGTTTGAAGATCTGTAAATTAAGATGAAGTGATTCCGAAGCCTGGATGGTTTCTTTTGTCAGACATTGGCGCCTGATCACCGCTACTGGTTTCGCGAGAGATCCATTTCCGAAGGTCATACGCTTCCCGACCTCACGATTACGGTCACCACAGCTTCGCCGGGCCCATCGCGCGACATTGTGCCGAAAATCGCCGCAGCGCGTTGCGCAAAACCGAAAAATGCGCCATTGCGTCGCTCAAAACCGAAAATTTTGGACCCTAATATCTGTTTTCGTTGTGGGGAGCCCGGGCACCACTCAAGAAACTGTCAAAATAAAAGGGACAATGACCTCAAAACCAATTAGAAAGTTAACGAGAACTACGTCACCCCTAAACATATTGTTTACTACAGAAAAGTAAAGCGTCTGCAGCGCTAGAAATTGTTAAATTGCTGTTTGTTTGATTATGCATTGTTTGTTTATGTGTTAAGGTTTGTTTAGAATTGCTTGTCAGTTTTGGTTACAATACAAAAAAAAAATTTTGTTTAAACATATTTTGTTTATGTGTTCAGGTTTGTTTACAATTTTTGTTAATTCGTTTAGTTTTACGATTTTTTCTTATTTCTTGTTTAACTCCCGTTTTCTTGTATAGAGCACAGCCTAGTGGGTGAGGGGGAGGTGTGAGGATATGATCCTCCTTATTTAGTTGATTGTAGTTAATTAGTGAATTGTGGCTAATTAGTTAATTAGTAAATTAGGGCAAATAAGTGTTTGTGGGTGAAGTAGGCCCTGCAAAGAAGAAGGAGGAAGAGGCAGAGAAGCCGCAGAAGGAATCTGGCTCTCCTTTTGGCCACAAGACCTGCCGAGTCACTGAACATCGTCACCTCCTCGTGCACAGGTCAGCGGTCAACTTCCCAATTGTCCCTTCAGGCCTGGAAAGGCGTAGGTCCTGGAAAGGGCCTTCCCTTAAGGTTCTCTGCGTTTCCATGAACCCTTTTTGGTTTATTTAATTATTTTTATAGCCCTTCAGGCCTCTATTTTTAGTTTTAGGCCCTAGGTGGCCCTTAGTCGTTAGTTAAGTCCACCCTTTGTAGTGTTTAGTGTTTTCAGGGTCAATAAACCCTCATTTTAAGGGCCCCCAAAAGGTCATTTTTCTGCGCCGCAAGGTTCCCTTTTTCATTTCATAAAGGCCGAGGCAAGGAAGGCGTTGCCTAGCCTTTACGAATGCATGATACAAATCAAAAGCCCAAGAAACGTCAAAAACTTGTGCCTATGTTTGAGGGAAGAACTGCATTAGTGCCTTACAAGAAGACCACTCCTGCAGCACCAACACACAGGTGTGACCATTGTAAAAAAGGGTTTACGACGAGCTTTGGATTGGAAATGCACAGTAGCCTGCACAATGGCAAAAAACCGTACCAGTGCAACTTGTGTGGCAAATATTTCAGATTGAAGTGTACTTAAAGAATTACTTAATTGCGCACACTGGTGAGAAGTCACTGGAAAGTAACATTTGCAATAGAAAATATAATAATTACGGAAGTCTAGCGGAATACAAGAAAACGGATACCGAAGCTAACATTTTTAGTTGAGACGTTTGTAAACGCACTTATCGCAGTAAGAAGGCCCTAACGCGTCATAGTGTGATTCATAACGGTGTGAAGGCCTACGTTTGTAACTTGTGCAACACTTCATTTACTTGGAGAACAGCACTGGTACAGCACATTGCAGCACATTCTAATGAGAAGCCTTTTAAGTGTACCATTGTCAACTGCGAGCGGTCATTTAGAAGTCGCGCAGAACTTTGGAAGCATAAGAAGTGTAAAACGGCTTCTATTGCAAAAAGTGTAGAAAAGAAATCAAATGAAAATTTAACCACATAATATTATATACCAAAAAGCATGAGCTAAGGTCATAGATGTACTACTTCATTTAATTATTAAATAACAATTTTCATGACAAATTTAGAATTTGGTTTAAGAATTCATTAGAAAGTACAAAAGAAAATAAAAATTACGTTAAAATTTTAATCTCTAAGATTATATACTAGTGACAAAGTCATTTTCAAGTAATAGTGACTTAATAGAAAGTTGAATTGCATATATATATATATAATTATTCAGTTTGCCTCTATTAAAGGAGAAATGGAAGAAATAACGAACAATTCAATAGTCTTGCAAACAAACCTAGAAACGTGTGATGATTTGACCGATTATTCATGGCTTTAATTAAATATCTAATGTCCATCACATCGTCCAGGAGAAAATGAATTGAATGCAAATTAAGCTTGCGCCATTCCACTAACAGACCAAACTATTCATTATCGTTTCTATTAAATCTTGAGTTTCACTACGCAAATATATTTAGCTATAACAAACTTTTAATTAAGAGCAAGAGAGCTGCATAAAAAATAGCGTTGTTCCTGTTGTCATTATACTTGTACATATTGGTTTATATATCTGTTGATAAAGAAGGATGTAGAATTGGGGTATGTTTTCAAAAACTATTAATTCTAATTTGATTTTTCATATGTGGTTGCAATTTGTTTTGCTACCTAGTTTTAATCCAAACATAAATTTAGTCTAACTTAAAACTTTTGTCACACAAGTGCGGTAAATCATTAAGGCCAATCTGTAAACAACACTCCTTTATTGTATTTAATACATTGCTTACTAAGGGAGCATTTTAGAGATATTGTGATTCTTTGTGTCTCCCTAGCATTTCAATTAAACATAGTGTTATTTGGTCTAATATTTTATAAAACATGAATGTGGACGCTTCATTTTCCATGGCTTTATTAAGATACATTCATAAAAAATTAGTACACACTCATAGCATAGCCAAACCAAGTAACTTGAAATAAGTTTTTTCATTTCAATTTTTCAAAAAATTATAACTTAAATTTTTGGAAAACTGCAACTGTTTGAAAACAAACCGTTATAATGTTATTTTTTAAACACAACGAATTTCCTAGCAGTAGAATCCGCGATGTAATGGTTGTAATGGCTTTAAAATAAAAGTTATTATAGGAATTTAAATTTTCAAAAAATTTATGCATGGAGGCTTCGAAGATATTTTAGGGTACTATCACAAAATCCTGGCATGATACCTGGCTGTATTTTTATTAGAACCTTGAATTTGGGCAACCAAAATGATAATCGGAATTCTAGTTAAGTTACTAATTTATTAGTATTGAACAGGTAGGGAGGGTATATGCTGCAATTCGAAAAAAAAAATTCTTCCTTTAACAGAATAGTTAAAATTGTTTATCCTCAGAACTCTCCACCTGTTCAATGTATTTCTTCATTAAGACATTCAGGCAAAGTCGTGAAATGCTCTTCGTAGTTAAAATTTCCAAGCCTGTTGTGACCGTTTATCACTTGCAATCTCAATAATTGTAATTAATTGTTGTAATTAACTAGCAAATTAAATGCATACACGGCAAATTCACACTCTGCATCTGATGCAATCTTGGGATCTTCACTTGTCCTAAGTTTACCCAAATTGTGAATCAAGGTTCCCAAACTGATGACTATGTACCGTCCGGACTTAAGGGAAGCACGCCAAAACGGCCAAAAAATAAAAGCCACATGAACAAGGGCCACAAAATAAGGGCCACAAAAATAAGGGCCACAAATAATAAGGGCCACGAAAGTAAGGGCCACAAATAATAAAGACCACAAATAACAAGGGCCACAAAAATAAGGGCCACAAAAATTAGGGCCACAAATAATAAGACCCACAAACAATAAAGGCCAAAAATTATTAAAAATCATGCAACAGCTTCTGTTTCGAAAGTTACAAGGGGTTCTGTCATTTCGATGCAAATAACTTTAAATTTAGGCATTCTAGTTTTTGCTTAGGTTTTAAGATTTATGCTATGGTTTTAAAGTTCAGGCCTAGGTTTTAAGATTTAGGCTTAGGTTTTAAAATTTAGGCTTAGGGTTTAAAATTTAGGCTTAGGTTTAAAATCAAGGCTTAGGTTTTATTATTTAGGCTTAGGTTTAGAATTTAGGCTTAGGTTTAAAATCAAGGCTTAGGTTTTATTATTTTGGCTTAGGGTTAAAATTTAGGCTTAGGTTTAAAATTTAGGGTTAGGTACAAGATTTATGCTTAAGTTTTAAAATTTAGACCTAGGTTTAAAATTAATGCTTAGATTTTAAAATTTATGCACGCTGAGATACCATTCAAATAAAATATTTATGATTTTAGAATTATTTGTGGCCTTTATTGTTTGTGGCCTATATTATTCGTGGCCCTAATTTTGTGGCCCTTATTTTTGTGGCCCTTTTTGTTTGTGTCCTTTATTATTTGTGGCCCTTATTTTTGTGGCCTTTATTATTTGTGGCCCTTATTTTTGTGGCCCTTATTTTGTGACACTTATTATTTGGCCCTTATTATTTTGGCCGTTATGGCATGGAATCGTATCACCCAACCAACCAAAGAAGCGTTATTTGATATTCCCGCATAGCGGGTGATCAACACGTAAAAGGGACTCATAAGGATGTATATGTGCAAATGAGGGTAGTCTTCTTATTTCTCGCAAGGCCCACTGGGGAACCTGAAGGCGAAATTTTCCCGAGAAATAAATACGGGGTTAAAATTACACATCACTAGGTAACAAAAACGTCCTAAGACGGGGATTGCTTTTAAGCCTCATAACCTCTTACTTTATTTATCAAAGAGTCA
>JAQFYP010002734.1:0-12131 GCA_034694865.1 Bilobella braunerae | reverse complement strand
TTTTCGTCGGGCCGGCTTTTCTGGTAGATAGAGATTTTAGTTGGAGCAGAGGCCCGTCCGGTCACAAGGAATGGGCCCCGGCTCGGGCTTTTCGTCGGGCCGGCATTTCTGACAGAGAGAGTTCAGTTCAGTTGGAGCAGAGGGCCGACCGGTCGCAAGGACTGGGCCCCGGCTCGGGCTTTTCGTCGGGCCGGCTTTTCTGGTAGAGAGAGATTTTAGTTGGAGCAGAGGGCCGGTCGGTCACAAGGAATGGGCCCCGGCTCGGGCTTTCCGTCGGGCCGGCTTTGAGAGGACAGAGACAGTAGGCTAGGTTTGGGTTAGGTTAGGTTACCTGAAGGTGATGCGTTGTTGGCAGCAGCTTGGGATGTCCGGTCGGCTCTTTACTCTTAAATTCGGGCTGTGTGGATGACTCGTTTTCGGGATGACCTCCAGACGTTGTGTTCTCCTCGACGTTCAAAGAACGATGATCTGTGTTCTAAAAGTTGTAGTGTAAGAACAAGGTTTTGAATACTGTGTATTTGTATTGTGCTGATTCAAGCGTTAGCCATCGTTAGCCTTTAAATCCAACAAACTGCCCCTTTGTTAGTCTAATTTAAGAAATACGTTCAAAATAAACCATAAAAATGTAATGCATTGTAAAATTGAAATAAAATATTTCAAGAATTTGGACAAAATTGCTCTTTAAATTGCAGAACAATTAGCTAAAGGTTTCAAAATCCACTTATTTCGAAATTTTATTTCTTTAACAAGAGTCCTGAAAAAATGTGGTAAATACAACAAATATTTGCAAATTACGTCCAACTGATGGTATCAAAGTAGATGAAAACTTAATGAGCTTTTGTTGAAAACATTTTTTCAAACCTCTGTACAAATCATCGGTGAACTTACCAGGAGTATGATTATTTTTTTGGTTTAATTTCTATCTAGAATTTCAGAAAGTGAACGTTTGGTCAATTCCAATAGAGCATTAAAAAAAAACTTTTTGAAAAAGTTTGGAAATTGAAAAAAAAACAAGATCTTTAAATCTTTTGAAATACTTGTTTGTTGCTCTATTGAAACATCCTTTTCTCTGTTTTTCTTGCTCATGAAATCAAGCAGTTGTTGCTTATTCTTATTCCCGCTAATTTGTTCATTTCCAACAAATGCTGCTTTTTCTTTGGTCAACGTCTTGCCCACAGCTGCTTCCCCAAAATTTAGAAAAGTTAAGAAAACCAAAGCTTTTCAGAAAACCGATATTTTTCTTAGATTTTTTTTGTGTATCAGTGTATTCCAAAATGAATTCAAAATCCTGGAACGCTTTTTAAAACAAGATTATTAAAATTTCGGTAAAAACACATGTTGGAACTATATGCTCAAACCCTCTGAGAGAGCTGTACTCTGTTGAAAGTTGTGTACAGTGGAATTTAAGTAGTGCATTTATCAAACAGAAATTCCGATATGATATGATGCTTAAAATCCAAAAGTTAAAACAAATCCTTTCCCAAGAACTTTCACCGGGCATTGCGATGTGTTTAATAGAAAAAATACCGAGCGTTTTTTAATTAGCTCGAACCTAAAGATGAATTTTTAAATAATATTTACCAGCTAAATTTTTCCTATTTTGAAAACAACTCTGGAAATTTAGTAAAAACAATTTTCAAAAGTTTGAGTGCATTTAGCGCAGATTTTAATTCAAAGTAAAGAGCCAGAAAATATGATTTTGCATTTTACACGAACACAAAATTTGCTCTGTTACTTGCACTTTTTTTTTTCGTTTTTATTGCCAAGTGTATACCACCAAGGAGGTCTTCATTAAGTTCGACAGTCAGTTTGTTGGTGGTCACTTGGCTGATAATGGAGGAATTAAGGACCATTTTCAGTGCACGTATAGGGCCCTTCTCAATGCAGGGCCCATGAGCCCTGCATAAGTCGTGACCTCCAGCGACATTCCCCGGATGCAGCATCTCCCTTGAAGCAATAAAAGTGACAAAATGGAGAAGATGCAACCACTGATAATAAATCAGTTTGAGAAAGGGATCAAGTCTCCGTAATTGTTGGCCATTCCATTGACACTGCGCCCTTAAGTCCCCCACGGCAGCACAAAGACAGGTCCATTTAGTCCTCCTGGGACCCTTAACCGCCCTTCGTATGACAGTGCTCGAGTGTAGAAACAACATTTGAAGCTTCAGCTTTTCTGACGACGCTCAAGAGGGCCCTTTGACTGGGAAAGGGCCCTTAAATGTCCCCTTATCGAATCATGGGATGACAAATAAAGGCCATCCCTAAGTGACACGGCCCTTAAATCAGTTTAAACGAGGCAGAAAATTGTTGATAACTGAGGTGTGACATGGTCGTTGGATGCACGGATTCACCTTAAGAAAATCTTTGTTTTGTTTAAACTTTTAAAAGTTTACAAAAAATTAAATTTAAACAATTTAAACAAATCCCATTGTTTTAGAAAATGTATTATTTTATCAAACTCACGTTCAAGTCAAGTTCACGTGACACCTAAAAAATTATTCCCAAGACTACCGTACTTTCAATGAAAAAATTATTGTGTGGCGTCGAACTGGAAAAACTAAAAAAAATTACGATTTTGTAATTGATCATAATTTTTAGCTTCATTTTTTTAGCATAAAAATTCTCACATTCTCACAATTCTCTCAAAAAAGTAATGTTCCTAATAAGTATATTGAATTTTGAGTCTTTGACTCGTTTTTGAAGAGATGTACCGTGCCTTCCAAAGGAAAGGATACACTTCATTTTGTAAAACATTAAGCTTTTTTGATATTTGCGAATGGAAAAATCAAAGCAAATTGTGCACTGATTCTTACAATTAACTCAAAAACTTTTAAAATTCAGATAAGCACTCTGCTCATCTTTTCATTGTCGCCTTTGTTTTGAATCGCACAGTACAAAATACAGGTGCTTCTCCCGAGCTGTCATTTTCCATTGCTGCTGGACAGGGCATTGTTGTTGTTTTTAACTTTTCTGCTTCGTTGGGCACGTTAGGTCACAAAAACTAGCGGAACCGAACTTTTCTTTTCTACTTAAAAGGAGCTTTTGTTGGTTTAGTTCAACCCTCACCACACTTTCACTTCAGGACAAAACCTACCACTGGTGCGCGAACACATCCATACAACCAATTTTTGAACAACAATTGTACCTTACAAGGCTTAGGCTTAACATTAACATAATTAAGTTAACACGCAGTGTAATTATCTTTAACTGGTGGTGTTAAGTGGCCTAAATAGTTTTTGAAATAGCCTTGTGAAATGAGAAGGATAATTGCGGATACGGTGAAAGCAGCTAATTGCTTTTGAGAGAAAGAGGAAAAGAAAAGTAAGTTAAATAAAGTTTACTATGAATATTCAATGAAGTTAACCTTAACTTGATAATTAACTAAACAATTCCGTATTCAATTTACTTAATCATACTTAACATGTCATTTGTTTTAATACATTGTTTTTCATTTAATTGAACAATTTACATTTTTTAAAAATCCTTTTAGACGTATAGTTGGAAAACATAGCTAATGATAAATTGCAAAAGGTAAATAAGGAGGATTTTAAATTTAAACTGAATTGATTTTTTCAGTCGGCTTAAAGTTTTTGAAATGTAAATTGTAGATTTAAAATATGGGCCCTTAGCCTAAGGGTGTTAAGAGCCTAGGGCCAATGTTTCAAGTACCCTTGCATACACAAATGAAAAAGAATATGGAAAAAGACAAATTAATTTAATTGTCAATTAGTTGACAGTGTTCCAATTCAATTAACTAATTAATCCACTAGTTAACGATACATTTGTGGTCAAATTTGGTCAAAGCTAATTAGTTGCTGTAATCCAATTAGCATTCAAAAGAGGATGCAGACATTTAGTTAAGGGTAAAGTTAATAGAATAATTATAATTAACTATTAATTTACGACAAAAGAAGCAGGGCTCAAAAGTACCTAACGAAGGTAAAAATTATACAGGTTTATATACAATTAAAATTTTAAGTGGCGTACAACCTTGATTAAAAAAATATCTCACAAAAAATACATCACATAATAAACATAAATCAGCAAGATTAGATCTACCGTGCGTCTCATGTGATAATGAGTTAATACCGAGAAAAAAAAAAAAAAATATAACCGAGAATGACAAAAACCGAGAAAAATATAACCGAGAACGACAAAAACTGAGAATTAAATTTTTTGTAGTTATTTTACACTGCAGTTTTTATCAAATTAATTTGTAATATATTTTTGCATTATTAATTTCCCCGTTTTTTAGTTCTCGGTTATTCATTTCTTGGTTATTACTTCTTGGGTTTTGACATTTTTGATTTTTGTTTTCTCGGTCTTGACATGAAACCGTGCTAATGACCCCTTACAATTTTTTCGCAATTAGAAGAAATTCAAATACCGTAAGTGCTCTAATTAGTGGTCCTAACTAGCAATTAAGCCTCAAGTAGAAGGGCAGTGAAAAACTATTGAAAATAAATGAGGTATAAAATGAATGGTGGGAAATGGGACAGATTTATGTGGTGTGAACTGTTAGGAGACTTTTAGGTCCATTCAAAGGGTCTCCTTTAGAAAAACAAAGTTTTCTAGAAAAGTTGAAGCTTAGGAAGGATTTCAAGAGGACACAAAGCGCCGTTTTCAAATCCATTAGCATTTAAAATGGCCCCCAAATTGACAATTGACCCAAAAAGGGCAAAAGTCTTGAGCAAAAGTCAACCAGTATTGTCAAATTTGTAAAAATCATTTAGCAGTATTGGCCTGAACAGGAGCGGCAGGGGTCATTAACCTTATTAAGCAAAGGTCATTGACGCCGAAGTCAACTCAGTCAACCCTTTATACCACATCGCAAATCGTGACTCCAAGTTTATTGGAATTGCTTGATGAGAAGTTGTTGATAAAATACACATAGTGTCTCGAAACATAACTCTCCGAAGAGTGTTGATGAGCCTTGTTTTTCTTTAAGCTACTTAAATTTGTTTAAGCAAATTTCTCATTCAGTGTTAGAATGTTTAAAACGTTTTTCGATATTTTTTGTACAAAAGTTATTATGTTTTTTTAATAAAGGTGTTCAGAGTATTATATGCAATGAATATGTTAGAGGGGACTTATATTGTGACAAGGTCAAAGGCCCATTTGTTGATATGGCTATATTTTACTACAAGTTTGTTTTATTGTCTGCAGGGGGCCCTTCATTGATGAATCGAGGAATGGCCAAGGGCCTCCTCTTTGGCTTCGTCTGGACACTGCTCCTCCGATGTCAAGTCTCCAGTCTCCAAGGGATCCCTCTTGGTGAGCTGCCCTTAAGCCCCCCTAAGTGATACAATTTGAGAAGAGCCCCATCACTAGCTGCATTTTTGAAGCTTATTTACTCAGCTTTAATGTTTACTAGAAATTCATGTTCCTTGTTTCAGCAAACTTAAAATAATTTTGCAACGCCTTGTAATTGCTGGAACAAAAAAATGTTTGAATTTTTTTTTAATTTAGGCCATGAGCGTTTTTAAGTTTAAGAAAAACTAGTAATTTAAAGATTAGGACATTTGTTTATTGATGCAAAGCTCCAGTGCCTGTTAGTATTTAATTGGAAAAAATATTCGTAGAACTAGCAGAGCAAGATCTTTCTTAATTACGGAATGTACGATTATGATTTTCCTCTTTTTAAAAATTTGTCTAGAAGTTTTCAAAAATGAAAAATTAAAATTTTAGAACAAATTTTTAATTTATCTGTCTCAATTGGATAATTGGATTTCTAGCCCTAAATTGACGTCACTTGTCAAAATCGATAGGAACGGGTTTGACACTTTTTTTTAAATTCCGGACTTTTTTCATTCGAATGCGCTTTTGGTTCATACTGTATTTTTTCTATTAAATTATTTACTCCCAATTCTATTGTTATCCGAAAAGCTGGTAATTTCACATGAACAATTAACTGTCAAACCTGTCAAAATTTTGAAAAGTCATTTTGATAGTGTGGATTATCTAAATCTTTAGAACAAAAGAGCCCTAAACACTATTTTCATCCACCGGTTCCGAAAGATTTCAAAACGATTTCTAAAAATGATAAATTTATTTTTTCTAAAAATGACTTTTTAAAACGCTTTCGTAGAATGAGGCTCTGCTCAATTGTTTTAGTGCGAGGGCCCTGAGTAATGGCTTCAGATCCACAACGGCACGTATCCGAGTGATCGTGGTCGGTAAGTGAATTTCGCCTGAGGCGCAGGTCTCTAATCATTATTTTAATGTATACTCAAAAAATGCGCAGTAATTTAAAGAAGAAAAATTGTTTGAGAGAACTTAAGCGGCGCACTCCTCAATCTTCGGCTAGCTAACAAGTGAAAAATTTTGTTGTTTTTACATATAATCTTAACTAGATAACTCCTAGCTCATCATCGTAGAAATTCTTTTTTGAGGGCAAAATTGCTGGAATAGTAAATATTGTGTGTATAAATAAACTCAGTTTCTACAAGTAATAGAAGCCTTTAAATGACTTCTCCAAATTAGCATCGCTGGAAGTTCCATGTCAATACCAAGAAAACAAAAATCCGAGAATGCAAAAACCGAGAAGCCAGAACCGAGAAAGGTAAAAACGAGAACGACTAAAACCGAGCATAACAATAATAAAAAAGCGAGAAAACTAAAACCGAGAACGACAAAGACTGAGAGTTGTAAAAACAGAGAACCCAAAAACCGAGAACTAATATATTCAAAAGCGTATAACCGATTCAAAATTGTTAACATTTTGTCCAGCATTTTTATACAAGACCAAGGTGGCTTGGAAACCATTAAATACAAGCAAACGCAAACGGTAAGCGTTTTCTTGTATAATGGTTTCCAAGCCATCTTGGACAAGACTCTGTTGAAAACCCTAACTATCATCTAACCTGAAACTAACCCTTTTTTTTTAAACTGAACTTATTTAACTTTACGTCTTTATTTAGCAAGTTCTCGGTTTTTGTCGTTCTCGTTTTTTTTGTAGTCCTCGCTTTTCGTTTTTTCGGTTTTTGTCATACACGGTTTTTATCATTTTCGGTTTTTTTTTCTCGGTTCTGGCTTCTCGGTATTTTAAACATCAAAAAATGAATATGTTTTAAACGTTTTACGTAGAAAGTCTCAACGCTAAAATGAATTGTTTAGCTTATTAAAATTAAAAAGAAATTTTTTAAACCTTTTACGTAAAAATTTGCAAGCTTTGATAGCTGATTTATCTATTTTAAAATTCAAAAAATGAATAATTTTTTAGGTATTTTACATAAAAATTCTCTCGCTAACATTGTTTCTTTAGCTATTTTAAAATTAAAAAAAATTAATATTTTGTAAACGTTTTACGTAAAAATTTGCACGTCCAGATAACTAGTTTGGCTATTTTAAAATTTAGAAAATATTTTTAAAAACGTTTTTACATAAAAATTAAGTACACATTAAGTACAATATAAATTCATGCAAAATTTTATTTTGTTTTACACCAAATCTATCCAACAAAGAGATGAACTAACTGTGTCATGCGAATTTACCCCAAGGATTTACGAAATTTTTTTCATGTGACGTTGAAATCACAAATCAAATCTACAAAGTGAGCGGAAGCTACATTTTGAAGTGTGCTGTGAGGCCTGTCAAAGTCCTTCGCACCTTCATCACAAGAGGTGGCATTCCCTTTTCGAAACTGTTTAGAAAAAACCTTTTTCTAAAAATCCTTTTTTGAAATATCTCCTTCTAAAATCCTGTTAAGAATTCATTATGGAAGCATAGTTGAGGGGAAGAAATGTGAGGCTTAGTCGTCATGAGAGGCGTCATAAAGGAATTGGACAGTTGTTGGCCAAACTTCGGAACGCCTCCTATTCAATTCAAAGACCATTTGTCACATGATTAATTTGAGACCTCTTAAATTTTTATTTGAAATTGGAGACCCTTAAGGGCCCCACAATCGAAATCTTAAATATGGGCCCTTAGCTCTGCATTTCTTTATTACTATCATAAAAATTTTCGAATTTCAAAAAATCACAAAAATTATGAAATACTTGTGTATTAAAATTGTGGTAAAGAGAGTATAACAAATAGCGGGACCCTGGAAAATATGAACGCAAAAATGGCGAGGCCCTTGAAAAGCTGGTTAAAAATGAGGGGGACCTTAAGAGGTGCTGAGGTGGAGAAGCTGTCGGTGCCTCAAATCGGCAGACAGAGGTCATTGTTACTAATGGACTAGAATAAAATTTTTGATGGATTGGGCGAAGGGCCCTCCTCAACGTCATAAATTAGAGTTATGAATGAGGGCGGCCCTTCAAGGGCCCTTCGCAAAGGTAGGCAAAGGGCCTCCCAAAGGAACTTGTTTTTAACAAAACTAATATTGATTTACCGTGGCGCTCTGCTAAAGTGGCTGCTTTTGTTCTCACACTTCAGCAAAACGTTCAAAGCATTGCCCGCAATCTTCGTGATACGACTCATTGGCCTACCTATAGGATGTACAGAGCCTTTCAAACACACTACAAACATTACCTAAACTATCAATCAGACCTTGTTCAACATATGTTAGCAACATTTATAGTAATTAGAATACTAGTTACTAATAACTCCATCGTTTTAGGTTTTAGCCTCTTTCGCTTAGTTTAGAGTGACCAGCAAATTTTCCTTAAAAAATATGATTTTAGAACATGAACATACTTTTACATCCTTTGATGATCCTTTGTCTAAAAAAAATCTGCAGGGCTTCAGGTTGGCAAGTGGATACTTAGGCCCTTAGTGGGTGCTTAAGGGACACCTTTAGTCGAGCCAAAAGCGTCAAGTATGTCTTGTTCTGAACACTGTTTTGAAAAATGATGAGTCATGTATTTCTAAATTCGGCCCGTAGTAGCTATCAGCGATGCAATAAATATCTTTAAAAAAACCTACACGTAAAATTTGATTCTAGCCTTTCTATAAAAAGAACTTTTTGAACTTATTTCTTTTTTTTTAACTAATAAAACGTTTTTTGTCGTTGTAGAAGATGCGCTAACCCAGGACGTAAAGGATAGAGCGTTTGACAACAATGTTGGTGTTAGAAATCAGCGATTGGACCTCTCGAAACCAACGACGCTCAATTCAGCGTCAAAACTGACGCCAGAGACGCTGGAACAATCGCTGCAGCCTATTTACCTAATTGCTGGAACGTCGATTCATGTACAGAGAATTTTATGTAGCCAAATGCCGAAATGCAACTCCAAATAGCTTTATTCGATGAATTTCGTGAAACTGATTTGTAGCTGCATCCTAGTGTGAAAGAATTATATGCACTGAACGGCTTCAAACGACTTCAAGTTTTATCTCTAAAATGTGAGTATAATGCAATGAAAAATTTCCAGAATATCCAATATCGATTATATCGAACGAATGAAAATGTTCAAAGTGAAAAATATCCAATTAGCAAAAATATTAAAAATCGATCAACGTTCAAGCATCACTAACGTAAACGAAGTAGAAATTACAAGTTCCGCTCGTTTCGATAAACAAAATCTTGGAACTAGCAGTTTTGCCAATTGAATGTTTTCACCCATTGGATATTTTCACTTGGGACGTTTCCACCTAGTCGATATAATTGTTTGGATATTATTCATTGGACATTATGTTACTGGATATTTTTCATCGAATAATCACTTTCGTTACAGTTTTGTTTTGCACGAAAGCCTCTGTACTTGAAATCTTGTTTGTTTGTGATGCATAATTTGGTCTAAGCTTAGGCCATTTTCCGCCTAATAAGCACAAATTACAAGTTTCTGATTTTTTTTTGGTGTGAATCGTGCGTTTTTATTAAATTTAATTGTTTGATACTTGCATAAGTGTCCGAGAAGCGACGACCCGTAATTGCGGCGGACTTTGCAGCCAACGTGAGTAGCCTGAAAGGGACGGAGGCCCTTTTGGAATGCACTGTACAATCAGGGCTCAGCTCCCGTCCGCCGCATATCAAGTGGCTCAAGCGCGTGTCCTACGAAGATGCACTAGAAGGCCAGAAGAGTAGCTACAATTCAGCGCGCCTCCTTCCCACTGCCAACAACACGCATGTCCTAGTCATTCAGGTAACTGTAACCTAAGGGTACTTAAAAAAAACTTAGCCCTAATTGTTACCCATAACCCTAGGGGTAACAACTATACTAAACTTATTTTTTTTTACTATTTAGGAAACGCAAGAGGACAAGATTCGCATTGTAGAAACGTCTGTAAACAAAACGATTGTTAGCAGGCTCATTGGTTCAAGGACTGAACGGAGCGATGAGGGTACTTACATCTGCCTCGCTACCAATTCTCAAGGATACACATTCAAGGAGGCAAATCTTATGGTCCTGGAAGGTAGGTTTGAATTCCGGCAAAAAATACAGAGCACTTCATAAGTAACGTCCGTAATATACAGAGCGCATCGTTAGTAACGTTCCCAAAAGTCCGAGCTCGCGATAAAGCAACTCTATGAAAACCTTCTCTGAACTTCCTCTTTTTCCCTCCTCAGAGGTTAGCGCGCAATATATTGAGCGCTTCATATATAACGTGCGCAATATACGGTGCATTTCTACCAAACACGTTTCAAAACTGTAATTTCAAGAATTTCGGATTTCAAAATTTGAATTTTTTCAAAGTGGCTGCCAGCCTAAATTAAAATGTAGAAGTCGTCTTAAAATTTATGAAGCAAAAACAAAACGAGCCCGTCCGATAAACACGACAAAAAATACGGCTTTTATTATATCTAATTTTTAATTTTATAATTTTTAGGGCTGGTACGTTCCCCGAGATCCGGTGCGTTGCTGTCTCTTCCGCTGATCGCTATCGGCTTGTCCATAATGCTCATGCTTATCGGCTAGGCTCAATGTCTACGCAAGTACCACCACCGAAATCAAAAACAGCTCAAACAGGCCTCATGTCGGCTTAAAATAGCGAAGTCGGCAGCGATGAGTTCCCCTTTTGACACCGCCCGCTCAGAGTGGGAACAAAGTCAACTCCTAGTCTCCACCGCCCCCTCCACCTCTTCAGACGGCACAGGGAGTGGCACCGGTGGAGACAGTAGTCACTTCCACAGCCACCGCCACCACCATGCGGCCCCACCAAATCGTGGCTGCTCTTGCTCAAGTGACCCGCACTATTTCGAAAAGCCACTTAGTCTCCACTTTGCCTCGCAAAGCTGCGGAAACACCCTCCAGGGTTCGCGACAGTCTTCTACCCACTTTGGCCACTGGACATAGCACATGTAATTAACTTTGCTTAATTAGCTTATTAACTTAATTATTTCGTTTATAAAAGGCGAGACACCTATATTAAGCAAAATTCAGAAACGTAAGACAAAATAGAGGAGCTGCTGCAACGCTTACTTCAACAATCGTGATAGGTCGTGAGGAGTCATAAGAAAACGGCTTTTAAAAAACGCTCTGTAGTTTTTCCCAAGATGATGTTAACGAAACGTTGCCGCTTGAGCTGGAAAACCGAAAAATTGTGCTAATTGCTAAGCACGAGCAATTAATTGCACTTAAATGTGATTTGCTCCAAAACATTTACTTGGCCAAAAATCCTGGGGCCTGGAATCTGCAAAATGTACAGTGCGACTCAAAGCTAATCAAGTAACTTGGTCCGGAGGTAAATTACTTAAGCATACTTAATTGTAATTAATTGTCACTAAATTAATTAGCTTCATACTTAACTTAACTATCTTCCTTTAATATTCAGCGTAAAGAATTGAAGTTCAAGTGCAGTTAATTGAAGTTGCGTTAATGCAGATCCTAGAAATGCGATATGACGCTCACGGCATGAACCGCGCGGTATCTGATTGCGCCACTGTATAAACTTCCCGGCAGAAAAAGTATTGTTCTAATTCAAAACAATTAAGCATCTACGATTAGTTAATTACCAATAAACGAAATATTAATTTAATTTCAATTATAATTAGGTCATGGTGCGATTTTGTAATTAATTCATTCCCCAAGTAATTTATTATGTAACTCCTTATGATTCCATGTAATAGGACCTAAAAAATTGGAGCTAAAATAAAGGGCCTAAAATAAATGGCCTAAAATAAAGGGCCTAAAAAATAGGGCCTAACACGTAAAAGGACCTAAAGTGAAAAAGGGCCTAAAATAAAGGGCCTAAAAAATAGGGCCTAACACGTAAAAGGACCTAAAGTGAAAAAGGGCCTAAAATAAAGG
>JAQFYP010002733.1:0-12132 GCA_034694865.1 Bilobella braunerae | reverse complement strand
GAGTTGTTGATTTCTTAATTGAAAAATAAACAACTCGGCGTATTTCTCGGCGTTTTTCATTTTTTCGTAAAAATCGCGATCAACAGCGATATGGCATAACCTTATAGAAAAGTTCATTAATTCGTTGCCAAGCGACCTTGGTCACCGCCGTCACCGCAAGTCAACGCCATTTGTCGCAAATATTTATCAGAGATTTAGCGCGATTCTTCAAAAAAAATCGTTTCCAACGTAAATTACGATTTGTTGATTTTGAGATACGGGCTTACTCGGGAGGACCATTCAATTATTGAACTCAGTTATTCGCACTACATTATCATGGGAGGTTGAGTAGAATTTATCGTATTTCTAAATTGTCTACCTGTATCTAGATTTCCATGCATTGGATGTTACTACGGTTCTTACTCTCATTACGCTTACTGGCAATTCATCGTTTTTCAAGTTGGTCCCTCGTTCTCAGCCGGCTCGGAAGCCCTATTGGCGGCCGCAGTTCCGTCTTGAGAAAAGTGCCAACTCAAGTTTCACCACTTATCCTGGATAACGGCTTGCTGGAAATACGTGACATGGGTATTTATGGTCCTCAAAATTTTATATCAACATCTGACTGTATAAGATATCCCTAGAATCTCTCTCCGCTTCCTCTTTACGCAGCACCTTCTTCTCCCATCTTTATTATCATCATCCATTTACTTTGGCACAAGCATCTTCCCTCTTTGCAAGAATTCCAAGGAAAACGTTCAAGGGGCTGCTGATCAAGAGGAAAATAGGACCACCATCCCATTCCATTCTAGAGGCATCTTCACACTCCACGATCTACTCAAAATACTAAAGACAGCATCATCCCATGCATTCCCTTCCTACCATGCTCACTACATAAAATCGTCCCTCCATTCTTTCCTGAGAGCGGAGATCCTGAAGTACGTGGCTCCATTGTCACGTAAGGAAGCGAAGACTGGAATGTCACTTGACATTTTTCTTTACTAACCTCTACCTTCCCCTACTTATTTTAACTAGTGCTTGCTTGTGCGATAGCGAATAAGCAGGCTAGAACATAACGCAACGCGTTCAACTCCAACTCGAGATTGCCATCTAAATAAATTGTATTAATTTGTAAAACAATTTTTTAGACAAGAATACTCAATTTCGTACTGTCGACTTATTTTAGTATTTATTGATTCTTTTTGAAGAAATTCCGGTCTAGGGCTAAATAAATGCCAATTAGCCAAAATTTAAAAAAAATCTAGTACCTAACTCATAAATTATGCCTTCGAAGATATACTTAAATTGGAAAAATAGTGCTCTTCGATCTTCAAGTAGCACACGACTGGCAGATACTGCATACAAAAAACTCTTTCAAACTTAAGCTTTACTCGCTTTTTACCTTGATTCTCACTAATCAATTGACGAAAAGTAAAATACATTAGTTCCCGTTGTTCCTTTGTCTTTGGAAACGGAAATGCCGATTATGGTAGTTCAAGTGACGCTCGCTCGGAGCCTTGCTTGGCCAAGCAGGCTTGGGATCAAGTTTGAGGAAAACCAAAGAGCTTAGCCCTGTAAAATACATAAGCTGGTCCATACAAACGGTGCATTAACGATCAAGCTGCTTGATGAGGAATAGGGTGAAGAGTGACAATGGGTTCCTGTGATTTTTTAGAATTGACTCGGAGCAAGGCGACAGTCTGGGATGCGAAGTTGAAGTGATTCTTTACGATAATAATAGGAGAGGAAGCGAGAGATGATGGGCGGTCGAAGACAAACTTTGAAGAGATCTTAAGAAGACTCCAGACCAGAATGACTCAGGAAAGGTTTATTGCAGAGCATGCCCATCTTACAACAAAGCTCCAAAGTATTTTCTGGAAGAATAAAAGTCGAATGGCATAGGAGCTGGAAAGTCATGCCATAAGCAACAACATTACTCAGCAAGTAGCTAGCAATAATATTCGCAGAAAATCAAATGATGAAGTCGAAGTTATATTACTCTCGTCTCCAGCCTCGGTTAAGTTTCATATTCTTTCTCATAGAAGCATGTGCAGCCTTCTCACTTGGTGAAAAGTAGAGATTGGAATGGGCACTAGGCCAACAAAAGACAACTGACTCTGTGGAACTATGGAGTGAAAGCTAAGACCAGTGCTATCACCATGGACTTTCCTTTAGATTTTCCCTTTTTCCGGAGCTCATAACCCATTATTCCCAACTGCCGCATTCTTGCATAGTCAGAGGCTCTAAACCACAGACTCTCCACTACGGCCTCATACTTCAAAGCCATCCGCCGCCGCTCCGCCTTCGTCCCCTAAAACACAAGAACTCATCTAATATTCCACTTTTTCGGCTTAATTACTTCTGACATCCAACCACCCTTCTGATTTACGAACCAAATCCGCCCACAGAGAAAGTTTTACTAGAAACTCCGTTGTGATTTTTTTCCTGAAATTAAAAAAAAAATCTACAGGCAATTTGAACGAGTTTCCATGAGGTAGAGGTGATGCATGATTCATCCTCCAAACTTTCGAAACACTGTAGACCAAAAATTAAACTACCTCTGCTCTGCTGTAAAAGATTTCGTCTCCATTTTAATGAATTGCCCCCGCCGCGGTTGAGCATAATATAAAATTTTTTATTGAATCATAAACCGAACCCAAGCGATCCAGGAAACAATAATTTCTTCTAGAGCATAAATTGAGTGGGATATGGTGAAAAGTAGTTATATAAGCGAAGCGGCAAAAAAACCTTTGAAAACCGAGTTAAGTTTCCCGACAAACCCAGCCACTTACTTAAAAGCGACAAGCCTCAATCACCCATACCACTACTTACTGTGTGAGGGGTTTTTCAATGGGTACTGACTGATGAGATAAATAAGCAAATTCGTTTCACATAGCATAATGACATGAGGTGCAAACTTAAAATCGCTCCACAACATCGCTACTCAACATCGCTACACAACAGGTAAATTTTCCCAAGTGTTCATGGGAGCCAATGATACAAACGCGTCCATGAACACTAGGATTGCCCTGTCCAAACAAGATAAAACCATTAAAACCCACAAAAAGTAATAGTTTACCGGAGTCGATGCAATGGACGAATGTTCCCGAGTAAAACCAGAAACTGAACCCGGGGCACGGGGAAACAAAATTAAACTGCAAACTTAAGTGTTAAAAATAAAATTCTTAACTAGCCACTAGTTTTGATTCGGAAATTGACATACATTTTTAATCATCACAAACTTGTTTCTTGTTTGCTTAATTGAGCGTTTAATTTTAACACACGACTTAGAAAAAGTGTTTTTAGCGTACTAGTTTAACAAGAATATTAAACACAGATGACGACGTGTGGGCCTTTTACAAAAACCTTGCATTGTCGTACCCGACCCAGGGGTTAGTAAGCAATTTTCAGTTATTTTTTAGAAAAATCAACGTCGTAAAATGCTAATTAAAGTTTCAGCAAACAAATAAATTCTTTAATTCTTACTTCTTTTTGATATTCCTTTCATCAGTGCTTGTGCATCGGAGTCGGACTATAGACAAGAGCCTCGTCGAAGTGGTGTCATCACGAGCTTAAGTTGTATTAGAGTAATTGGAGTTTCAAGTTAGATTATTAACAATTAACAAACAGATCAATTAAATTAGAGTAAGTAATTAAAAAACTAAAGTTGAATACAGTAGAAATTGAAGAATAGTTTCTGAAAAGTAAAACTGAAAACAAAATCGTTTGATTTTACCACCTCTTTTTCCAATTGGATTTTCAACCAACTACACCATACACTTAAAACAGCACACTCCCACTCCACTACAGGCGGGCACAACTTTAAGTGACCCTGATTAATTAAACAATTAAGTTTAATTGCGGTTTACACATGTTAATCTGATAATAATTAACTAATTGAATAAGTTCACTTTAGAAAATCTTCCACCATTGCGGAACTTGTTCTCAAATGACCATATTTAGAACGTTTAGGTATGGAGTCACCTTAACACAAAATGATTCGGGTTGGGCGGTAATCACAATCAATTCCAAAATATTTAAACTTTTTGTAAAGAAGATAAACAGTGAATTTGAAATTTGCAATTGCATTTTAAATTTTTAAATTAATTACTTTAACTAACTATTATAGATTTTTGTTAACGCACGCGTCTTCATCGAGTTCGAAACATCAAGGAAGAAACGGTACTTATAATTAACTTATAAATATTGAGTGATTGTTAATTGGATCAATCGAATTTCTTGTTATGCTCTCGTTTCAGTCTTGGAGAAACTTCCATACAGGTCGTATCGAATCCAGCTCCGCTTTAATAGGCCTAGAAAGCAAGGAGTACAAATCCGCTTCTACTTTAATTGACCAAGACAAAACTACTGGACAAGGACTAAATACTGAAGCACCGATCATGGCAGGTGATATTCCGAATCCCGCAATCCTTCCAACGATTCCAGAAGATGTGTTTGGAGACGGCCGTTGGCTGAGTGTAGTAAGACCTTACGAATGGTTGAAACCGTAGGAGACAACTAGATTGTAGATTTTGTTTTTAAATCATCTCTATCTTTAGCACAAGCGATTGGTGTCTGACGCCCAAGAAAAGGAACCCGAGGTTGTGTTTATTGGAGACTCTTTGATCGCCTATTTAAGCTATGTCGATCTCTGGGATACTCATTTTGCACCGATGCACTCACTCAATTTTGGAATTGGAGGCGAGAGAGTGGAAAACGTTCTCTGGCGGGTGTTGAGTGGTGAAATGGACCAGATGAATCCAAAGGTCCTTGATTTAAACTATGGTTACTTGCTTTACAGTGCAATGTTACGATTTTCTTTACTTTTTGTTGTATGTTCCAGGCAGTGGTGCTCCTGATCGGTAAACAAATATATATGATATTACTCAATGAAATGACTTTCAGACTTCTTTTTAGAAGTCTTCATTCTTCATATTTATACTTTTAAATTATAAAATTAGGTACAAATAATCACGGAAATACTGCAAAACAGATTGCTGAAGGAATTGAAGCTGTTGTCGATGCTATTCGTATGAAGCAACCCCAAACTTACATAATTGTCCTTGTGAGTTGGGACCCAAAAACTTTATTAGCAGAGATTTCTGATCCGACCTTCATAAATACCAAGTTTGAAATTTGTTTGTATTTCACTCTTATTTCTAGACACTCTTACCAAGGGGCGAAAAACCTAACTTATTGCGTGAAAGAAACGCATTGGTGAATCAGCTTATTTTTACATCACTGGCTACGAAATTCAAAACACAAATTGTAAACATTGACCCCGGTTTTGTCCAGCCTGGAGGTATTTTGATAGAATTATTTTATTAATTAAGAATGAGCCTCAGGTTTTTTAAGACAAGCAATAATTGAAGAGTTTGCTCAGCATAGGCTAATTTACTTTAATCTGGGAATCCTTATAAATTTCTAATTTGTTAATATTAATTGCTGTGACAGTTAATTTTTTCTGCAACTTGACTTCTATTTCAGGTACAATTAGCCATCATGACATGTGGGACTATTTACATCTCACAAAATCCGGATATTATAAGGCATTCGAACCTGTATATGACTTGTTGCTTCAATTACTACAAGAATCCGATAAATTGTCGGTAGCGAGTGGAGGTCAGCAGGTATAATGTTTGATGTGCGATTCGGAATCTCCGTACTCAAAACGGGAAATCGACATTTCTTTCGAAAAATGATATGACAGGAAATTGGGGTTTCGACTAGTCAAGTAGCCCGTTCCGCTTGTCACGACAGGTCGCCTCACTAGACTTTTTCACATGTGAAATTTGAAGAAGAAAAAAATCATAATATTTTAATCGATTTTTAGTTTTTTGAAAAAAATATTGTAATTTGAATTAGTAATGTACAAACTTATCTTGAGTTTACCTTTGAATCGTCAATTTGAAATCTTCCGATCTGATTTGCTCGCTAGTTAGCTAAGGTTGACCTGCGCATAAGCGTTGCTTCTATCATCGTATAAAGGAACACAACACTTCAAATAGTTATTAAATTTTTAATGCTGACTATTAATTAATATTAATTAATGTTCAATTCCGACATGTTAAATACGAACCCATCTCGTTTTTCATTAGAAACAAAAAAAAATACAGTAGAACGGGGGCTAACCAAGGGGGAAATAAATACCGCCAGCTAATAATTCTATCATCGTTGTTCGTTATGTTTTTTTTTATAATATTACACAGTATTCATCATGTAGGTAATTACTCACAATTGTTGAGCAAGTGGCCGGATGCAAACTTGAAATTTGGGTCATAAACACCAATCAGTACTTTGGGCTTTGCCTACCTGATTTTTGGTGGAAATGATTCATCAGGCAGAGCGTCAATTTAAGGAACATTTTTAACAGATAGCATCGATACTTTGTTTGCTGAACAAGCTGAAGGCAATGTTGAAAGGAAACATATCAGTGCCTCAGCCCCAATTTCCGATGTAAACGCTGAATAATTAGCGATTTGAAATGGCTAATCTAATCTACCCTATGCATTTTCCTATCTGTTCGGCGAAACAGTGTAATCATGTCCATGATTACTTGGAGTAATTCCTCTGACGGTAAAAGTCGAGGCCTTTCCTCTAAAGCATTTCCAATTTGTTCACGTTTACCATTCCAGCCTCTTTGAAGCAAGGTCCGTCAAGGTGAAAGCTCTCTTGGAACGCATTATAAAGGTAAAATTTGCTTTCTCTTTTTAACTGAATCGTTCAAACTGTCCATGTTACTCTGTATGTTACAATTTGTATACTACAATTATGGGTGATCTACCTTAATTAGGAATCTGCATAGTCCGTAGGAATCTGTTAGCTTTTTTTCTGATGAAGAATAGTATCCAAAAATCATTGTTGGGATACTGAAATCCAGTTTTTATGCTGGGGAAGAATGATGATTTTAAAGGAAGAAAAAGTGTACTTCCAATGTAGTCGTCAAATTAATCGGAAACAATTCCGAAAACCAGTTGGCGTGTTTTTTTGCGTCGGAATATTATTCGCAAGATTTAGAAGCATTGCAATTCGAATAGAATAGCCAAATGCCAAATTAACCTTCACTTGTCTTATGAAGGAGACTCTTTCCGAAGGTAGTCAAGAAAATCATTTCGTGAGTCGTGACTCCATATGAATACGAATTTTGGATTTCAGTGAATATTCCCTGAAACAATAGATTTTGCATCTGGAAGATGAACACATTTTCAGCGACGCACGCACACCTCATGTTCATCATACAACTTATTGGACATTAATTTATAACTAAATTTAGTAAGACGCGTGTAAGAGGAAACTAATAACAGCAGAAACAAATTACGATCGCTCTCCTACTTGTACCGTACAACAATACTTGTAGGATTTACAACTATTAACGCATTAAATTGAAAAGTTGAATTCCTTGTTATTGTTAACTTAGCAATTAATTGTTATAGGTAGAAGTAAAGGGCGTTCTTCGTCTGACGCATTTTAACTAAAGCGAATCATTTGAAGTGTGTGTAGAGCGTGGGACTTTTGGCATTGACCAATTACAAAGTTCAACTATTTTTTTCAGACTACAATACCTTGTAGTGGATCTTCAGACAAGTAGTAGTGACGTCAGTTAATTAAGATTCATTATTGTTGAGTAAGTTCGTATGTATGCATGGCATGGCAAAAAGTCATTTCCAGTGGCAGTCAGTTGAAGCCATTGTGAAGTTCCAGAGCGTTCTATCTTATCGGAAGAACATTATCATAATTATTGTACTTTAAACTATTGTTGCTAAGACCTCTTCTCCAGCAGAAGACCAATATTTAGGATATTTAGCATTTTTATTGATGTACTGGAAAACTGGAGAGTTTGGTGTACGCAGTACAGGGAACAATACCTGTCGCTCCTATTTTTAGTTGGGCTAAATGAGGATACAGATACACATTAGTCACCGATTACTCCAAGATCCACCACATTTAGTGGAGCTTTTATGACAAATTTGACTGTGCTATTTGGGCCACGTGAGTTTCCAATAATCATTTTTTATAGTAAACTGGAAGCAGTATCTTTTCGAAGGGAGCAGTTAAGCTGTACTATTAAATTGTGATCTAGCTTTTGAAATTTTCAAGAATTTCACAGTTTACGAATATTGGAGCAGATAGTCCTCGTAAGTGCAATCAACTCGTCAAAAAAAAATTTAGGTTCAAGTTTTGTGTAAAGTCTTATTTGAAACCATATACAGATTAGAAGTCTATGATTCAAATCCAAGTTACTGTTGAAAGTTTTTTAAAGTAGTTTTTTTTTCAGTTTTCACTTGAAATGGAGATTCTCCGCCACATATATCTATCGTTACTGATTAGCATCTCTGTAATTCAATTGCTACCTGTGTACGGAGATCCGCAAGATATTTGCTCCCTCTGCTTCTGTGATGCGGGAATTTCACCGATTCTTATTTCTTGTGAAAAACTAAACCTAACTACGCTATTCACCGATGAAGATTGGGAAGCTACACTGCAGCGAAACAACCTAAATATCTCTAATTCAAATGTAACTTTCGATGTCAGATTTGACTTAAATGAACTAGAAAATATCACAAAGTTTCCAGCGCTTCCTATTGTGACGCTTTCGTTTCGGGGAAATCGCCTCAGCGCAATTGAGCCTTACGCCTTTGAAAATCTGGACAATTTGGCATCTCTAGATTTGAGCAATAACCTATTTACAGCCAAAGATTTGCCAGAAGTAGTTTTCGAGGGAAAGCAAAATGCGACTTTTTACAAGCCCATCAATCTCCAAAATCTCAACATTTCACACAACAATATTCATTCGTATGCAACAAATTAAAATCAATGAATATGAATTAATTGTTCATAATTTTAATTCAAAACTTTTTTTTAAATAGTTTTTTTAATTTCCAGATTCGAAACGGACTTGTTTGATCATTTCCCTTCCATGACTTCGTTGGACGTTAGTTATAACCCTATAAAGATTTTGGGCGGATCTTCTGGCCTTGCCATCGCTGATTTGAAGACATTGGAGTACTTGAATTTGGCATATACAGGGATTTCGGAGATTCCGACGGGAATGATCCATGCGCTGCTTAACTTAATGTCGCTGGACCTATCAGGAAACGAATTCACTGTTGTGCCTCAAGAGCTTAGAAATGCCAAAAATCTTTCAATTCTGATTTTGGATGACAACAAATTCGAATCTTTTGATGCTGATTCATTTACAGTAAATTTCAGAATGAATTTTTGGAATTTTTTTTGCTAATATTTGACATATGAAAACGTTCCAGGAACTGGATGAATTGAAAGAATTAAGCATCAGTTACATGAAGAGTCTCCGTGTCATTGAAGCAAGAACATTCGGCTCCATGAAGAAGTTGGTCAAATTCTATTGTCATCATAATAGAAATCTGGACCGAATTAGCAATGCCGCATTTTATGAAATTGCAGTAAATGCAGATGAGTGGCCTGTCAAAGAGGTGAGAAGTTATATTTCTAATTTATGTTCACGATTGCTTTAATCTTCTTTCTATATTTGTTTTAGATACGTTTGAATGACAACGCATTGACACACATTGATGAGGCCTTAGCCGCCTGGAAAGTGACGCAGTACATTGATATTCAAAATAATCCATTTAAGTAAGCGAATCGTAATTTTGCACTGTAACATCCTATGCGTTGGGGCTTGATTGAAGTCTAAATATTATTTTATGTTTACATGTTATGTTTACATTTTATGTAGATGTAACTGTGACCTAGAATGGATGGCCGAAGAACTGGTGGATCAAATCAGGCGAACGCATCCAGAACTCGTGAGAAATATTGTGTACGTTTCGGACGCTTTCCACATTTATCAATCTTTAGATTGACTTATTTAGGAAATAATTGGTAAATAGGAGGAAAGGAAATGTGAAAATTTCATTTTTGCTTTAGCTGTGCGGAACCAACGAATTTGAAAGGAGGTTCAATTGTTGAAATGGGACTTGAACCAGAGACTTTTGGCAAGTGTAAGCCTGGAGGTGGCTACGGCCTTAACGGCCAAAAATATCAGTCGGACGATGAAGCCGAATACGGTGTTCATCAAGCGGCAGCCATGTCTGTCCTGGCAGTCGGGTAAGCAGGGAAATCAGTAATACGTTTGCAGGGAGGTAATTTTTGTTTGAATTTTCAGCGTCCTTTTGATCTTAATTGGGTTATCCATACTTGCGCTAATTGTCATCAAGAGGCGAGCGATTGCAAATGCCCTAATTGCTCATCAAGAAATTCGCTACCAACGAGCTGGAGATGACGACTTTGATCAACATCAAGTCTCCTACAAGACTCCAGCATCTGGCTACAGAGTTTGAAGCCTTGAGTTATTTCGTTAACCAATTTGCTTACTTTTAAACTGTTTTGTTGACCTGTGTCAAAGGAAAATTAATTTAGTTCAACGGTTTGTCACTTTTACCAGTTTTTATTTATTTTACATGACAAGCTTCCCAATGTTGGACGTAACTTGAGTTGACGTGGAATTTGGAGGAGAAAGTTGTCTTTCTCGTGACTTGTCAGTGCTGTTATTCTAGGTTAACAGACTTAAGGTTTAGCATTTAACAAACTAGTCCTTTTACTTTAGATTTACTTTCACCCTTCCCTCCGCCAACATTCTAACAATACAATACTAAAGCTAAATCGAATTAAATGTATGCGATGGCGTCCTTCAGTCAATTGAGCTTGTAAATCGACCACGATATTTTGAGAAAGGGCTGGAAAGTGAAAGTAGGGAGACGCTCGAATTACCCCTTAAGAGAGGAACTGGATGTTGGAAAATATGTTGCTGATGATTTTGATTCAATTGAGTGCCGGCTAAATTAAATTTTGCTTTGAGTGAATGGAGCCACTCTGAAATGGTTATATTCACCGTCGAGTCGGAAAAGGCCGTTTTAACAACCTATTTCTGCCAATTTTTCCCTTTTCTCCGCTCCCTTTGTTGCTTACTTTCCCTTAAACTTTCCCCAACTTTCCTTTTATTGGGATGCTCCTGCCACGGAGGAAGCAATCAGCCTCTCCTAAATAACATTTCCCTTCCATCAAACCCCATCAACTCTCATTGACAGAATATTGCCCAGCATTATTCGGCCTTACAATCCCATCTTTCGCCAATTACTCTCCATTAATAGCATCAATAGCCTCAGCCTCTCCACTTAGCACCGCCACTTTCTCATATCCAGCCTCCGCAAAGTGTCCTCTTTCTCAAGGGACTGGGCACTTGACATTACTTAAGAAACCGCATCCTTCATGCTTTTTAAGTTGAACTTATTTTTTTAATTTAAGTAAAATTGTGCTACTCGGGCGAAGAATAATCCAATTCGAAATAATTGAAAAATCAACAACGATTCTTCAAATTTGGTGCCAACGTCGGCATTTTTTGCAATTCTCCAAACTCAAATTTTAACGTTAATTTTATAAATCAAGCATTTTTTTCCGTTGGACTGTACCAAAGTTCTTAATTTTATTTGTACAAAATTTCAGATTTTTAGGACCATGTCGAAACCGCTCAAAGTTTTCGGAACGTTTTTTCACGCAAAACTCGGAAGCTTTTAGGCCAAACGAAATTCCGCAAAGCCCAAGCGATTTTTGGTTAAAAAAATGCATCGATCCCAACCGGAATTTGATGCTGATTCCGAATCTGCATTCCGATTGAAGTTTCGACTTCCCGTTCAAAAGTTATGGGGTGTCGAATCCTGCGTACGAAAGTCAATGATGAAAGCTTAAAGATGTCGTTTAACTTCTGCTCCTGGTGGCCCCAAATTATTATTAGGGGGTTGATAAAGGTTTAGGTTGACCCCTAAATGTTTCCCACCGCTTTGACCCCAAGACCCCGTCAATACCCCAAGGTACAATATTGTCAGTGGGGTCTAGCTTTTCTGACCACCCCCTTCAGTACCACAAATTACTATAGTGGGAGGGCTGGGGGGCTTGAATGAACCCAAAGAACCCCCTCAATGGTCTATGTTACTATATTGGGAGGTGGGGGGCTTGAAATGAACTCCTCCCCTCAAAACCCCAACTTACTACATTACGGGAAGGGGGGGGGGGGTGTGACAAATTCTTCAATTATTAACTCAACACCCACCCCCCTCAATACTCCAAGTTACTAAAATGAGGGGGGAGGTTTGAATGAACCGAAAGAACTCCCCTTAATAA
>JAQFYP010002732.1:0-12132 GCA_034694865.1 Bilobella braunerae | reverse complement strand
GCCCTGACTCATGCATTACTCTTAGTCATGCATGAAAACTAAAATTATTGGGAACTCGGGGTTGAAATTCCAACAAGTTATTTATTTTTCGAAATTATGGGGGGCATTTGATAACTGAATTTCAAAAAAAATTCTAATCAGTTCATTAATTCAATTATCCAAATTAAGTTTATAAATACACACTTACACATAAATTCAGGGCTGAACAAAACACGGGTTTTGTATTAAAAATTCAACTTAAAAATTGAAAATTAGATAATAGCGAATTCGCTTCGGTTTGATTGATTGCTTGATTTTTAGAAACAAAAATATTAGTTATAATTAACCCCTCATACACGAGTAACAAATGCCAAAATTTCCCTGGAAACTAATTGGGGTGTTGCCTTTTTCGTGGTCCGCACGGTACAATCTTGTGCCTACCCAAACATGAGTGAGAATCAGAAAGTAGTCATCTTTTAATCTGTCTTAGGCCGGACTTGTTATGCTAGTTACTCTAAATGCTCGAATGCTCTTCCGTAATATTGTGATTTTAAATGTTATGTGCCTGAACATCAGTCTTGGCAAATCGTTAATGGGAAATTACATGGGAATTTCGCAGTTTCCAATGGTCCCCCCTTTGAAAATCTTCCAAAAATCGAAATTTTGTAAAATCGCGGGAAATCTATTTGTGAGTTAGGCAGACAATTATTCTTAAAAAACTTATTAAAACTATCTAGTTTAACACCCTGAATGACCCATATGCCTGTACACGACTTACAGGTCAAGTAGGTCCTATGTTAGTCATTTTTGGTTTAGAATATTTTTAAGTATTTTTTTTTCTAAAATTTTGACCTTTCATTTTGTAATAATGTTTAAAAAAAGAGCGATCACGCGCTTCGCAAAATTTCAGCGATGCGTTTTGAAGCCCAGAATCAGTTCATTTTGATGAACACGAAAAGGTCATCCATTTGCCTTTTTCAGTGCTTTGACTTCTCTCATATCAAAAGGTCAAAGGTCAAAGTCACCTGAGCGTATAAATATGGGCTAAAATTTTGTGTGTTTGATTTGGAAGACGGAAGCGATTGGTGCAAATCTCTTCGCAGCGCCATTGACATTTCCAACTTAATACAATCTGTGGAAAAATTATTCCTTCCAGCTGAAGCCAAACTTCACCAACTTCCGTCCAATTGGTTCTTGTATTAACTTAAGTTTTGTTCTTATTTGAGTCAGATATTTTTTAAAATATAAACAGATCCAAAGGCTTGTTTTTGAAGTTTAGAACAAAACATTAAAATTGGAACAAGATGAAGCTTTGATGAAATTTTAGATTAGAAAAATATTTACTCAATAATTTAGCTCAAAAATTTTCAGGTCAAAACTTTTAATCAATTTTTTTTTATTAAATGAAATTTAGAATTTACCTAGTACGTGTTTTGTTTAAGAAATAAAATAAAATGTACTGTTTACCAGACTGCAAACTGCTGTAAAGGTGCTGAACAGGTAAATCAAGATTCCTGTGTAAAGTACAGTGACTTTTTTACACCATGATCTCATTGTTCCCACCTTTCCATTCAAAGTCCCTTTCAGAGGAACTGGGGTGTACTTTGGTGAAACGTGGCAAAAATTATGCAAATTTTTTTTGTCCAACATCTAAAAAACCTATTTTTAGAACAGTGTCAAGAACAATGTGTCACTGTTAAAGGGCATCTCAAGTGCGTCAAATCTTGGACAATTGCTCATCCTCAAAATTCTTGGGAATCAGGAGAATGTACCACAAATTTGGCATTCTGCCTTTGTGAATCTCTCTGTACACACGACAGAACAATTGGTGTCTCAGCATGCCCCACTTACGCCAGACGCTGCTATTTGGTACTTTTATTCAGCACAAGTGTGCAACCGCTTCCGCACAGCGATTCACATTTTGCAGAAAGTTCCTCAATCAGTTTTGGCGGCAGCGAAGGCCGTCGCAGCGATTTTCAAAATTCAGCGTTTTTCCAAACCTTGCAAAATCCGGAGCTCAACCCAAATTTAGAAAATGAGAGCGTTGAGGTCGCAGAAGAGAGGTCAGAGGAGCGTTTTGAGTTCGGAAATGGCAAGCCGGACCAAATTGAGGCCAAGTTGTGTCCAGAGGTCAAGGGGTCATTGACCTATATTCGCTATGACTCGGCCTATGCCAAGTGCTCCCGCCTAGGTCAACAAGGTCATTGTCCTCTTAACTTGGCCTTCTACGGTGCGAGTGACAACGGGGTCTATGGACACTGTGACTGCATGTACAACTCAATTAGGCCACTCATCTACCACCCGGGGTCGAAACGGTGCTACTTTGTGTATGAACAGGTGATTCAGAAAAAATGAGTATTCTAAAAAAAAAGAGTTTTCAAAAAGAGTTCTTTTCAAAAGAGTCTATAAGAGTTTTCTAAGAAAAATAATTTTCCAAAAGGAGTTTTCTAAAGAGAAAAAAGTTTACTAAAAAAAAAGGAAAGAGTTTTCTAAAATGACTTTATAAAAAAAAATGTTTTCCAAAAAGAGTTTTCTAAAAAGAGTTTATAAAAAGAGTCTTCTAAAAGAGTTTATAAAAAGAGTCTTCTAAAAGAGTTTATCAAAATGTTTTATAAAAAGAGTTTTCTAAAAAGAGTTTTCTAAAAAGAGTTTATAAAAATGAGTCTTCTAAAAAGAGTTTATAAAAAAGAGTTATAGAATAATAATCTAAAAGGAGTTCTAAGAAAAAGAGTTCTAAAAAGCGTTTCTAAGAAAAAGAGTTTTCTAAAAAAGAGTTATCTAAAAAGCGTTTCCAAGAAAAGAGTTTTCAAAAAAGGGTTTCTAAGAAAACGAGTTTTCTAAAAAGAGTTCGAAAAAAATTCTAAAGTTTTTTTAAACTGGTTTTCTAAAACGGATTTTGTTTCAGGCCTACTGTCGCAGAGGGGAGTGGCTTACGTTCAGAACCAATGGAAACGCAGAATGTCGATTCAACCCATGTCAGACACCAAGGCCTTTGAAGGAAAAGGAATATGTGCCCTTAAATGGCACCTCTGACCTCTGCGATGACCCTGACCACGTCGTGACCTTTGTAGAGGGGAGTTGACCCCGAAATGCTCAAAAATGGTCCCCGGGACAAGGGCCCTGGCCCTGTCAAGGCAACTTCGATGCAAACCGGGCACTTATTCGAATATTGTGGGGAAATGTCAACCTGCGTTTTTTTGGTAATTAGTAAATTTTAGTTAAATTTAAAAAGTAAGTTAATTTAGAAAATTAACTTAAATATTCAAATTAGTAACTGTGATTAATTAAATAAGTAATTAATATTAATTTTAATACTAACTTAAATCAGTAAGTTAACGCCATTTAAGTATTTCCTATAATATTCTTGCGAAAAATTGTTGATGAAAGATACTTTTTTTCGATTGGTTTACGTTGTTTTAAAACACAATCAAAATCAAAAATCATTTTTAAGACGTTTTTCAAAAGTGTAGAAAGTTTTAGATTTTCTTTTATCAAAATGTTTGTTTGAAAAACAAAAATGAAGAGCTGTTTTTTAAATGGAGACTTTTGGAACAAACTTTTTAAAGAATAATTAAAAAAATGTTTTAAATGTTTAGAAAAAGCCTAGTCATCAAATTTATTTATTACATTTTCTTAAAATGTTTGTTTGAAAACTCCAATTTTATTTAAAATAAATTAGAACAAGATCACGAAAGAAGCGATATAGACAAATGCAAGAAAGAGTGGATAACAGAAAAACGTAGGATTTGAGGCTGGAAGCGGCTGATACTTGCAACGATTCGACGATTGGCTGTCGCTCGTGCGCTGCAATGTTATGGTCAACCTCCGTATTTTTTGTAATTTGTAAATGTTAGTTGGACAATTAAACTTACCCATTTAAATTAGTAATTATAATTGTATAATTAACTTAATATTTATAATTAACCTAATATTTAATTACTTCCTTAATTTTATTTTCAAGTTACAGTTTAAAGCCATTTCAACATTTAAACATGTAGTTTGTTACCACAGAATATTTGTTGACAAATTTTCGCGGGGAAGGTTTACTAGTTGTTTTAGAACACGTTTTTAAAATCAATGTTTTTAAACGTTTAGAAAAGTCATGTTTTACAACTTCGTTATTACAATTACACAAAAAGGCTTGCTCGAAACGCGTTGAAGAGTTTTTTTAAATAAAATTTTACAACACAATCACGAAAGAAACGAAAATGACAAACGCAATATGTCTGGATAAAAGTAAAACGTAAAAGTAAATGAAATGAAGGTCATTTTTTTTTTCGAAATTTTGATCATGTAAAATCATGTTTTAAAAGAATTGAAACAAACTAAATTTTTCATATATAGTTTCGAGCTCCAAAGTTGTCTTCAAAACTTCCCAAGATTTTGAATTACTCAATTTCAAACTTCTGGAAATGTTGATGAAGATAGTTTCGAAAAATCGAAAATTTTAATTTGAAAAGCAAACAATTTTGAGCAATTTGCCATTTTTCGGATGTTTTTTTTTTAATTTGGTGAGGTAGGCATTAGCGTCAGCGCATAATTTTTCGCCTAAAACAAAAATTGAAAAAAAAAATCGAAATTTTAGAGCACTGACTTTTTCAAAATTTTGAATATGCCACCAACTTTATTTTTAAATATCGATTTAAAACATTTATAAAAATTTTCGGCAGAAACCGTGTACCTCGGCACGAGCTCTGATTTGAAGATCTCAACACCGTGACCGTTGATGACATGGCTCAGCCGCTCAAGTATGCTTTTCAAATTTAAAACAAATGTTTCAAAAAAATTATTTAGAACAAAATTTAACTTTTTTTAACATGTTCATTAAGATCATCCAGAGACGTTGAGCCTCCGAATCGGCTACTTGGGACGTGGGCCACGGCCACAGTGGGCACGCGCCACCGTGCGACGACGTGCGGTCTCTGCGGAAAATTCGACTCGAACCCGCACAACGAGCCGGAGAACAACTGCAAGGGGCTGAGTGCCGAGGCGATGATCAAGGCCTACACGGTCCCTGCGCGGGCATCGGGGAGTCCCTGTCCGGTCTAAGGGTCATTGACCTCTTGACATTTTGACCTTAAAGATAAAATGAGAAATAACTAAAAAGCATTGCCCCTGCTGTAAGGTCTGTATTAAGGACTTTTTTCGTAAATGACACCTCTCCAGGTACAAACGGTGTTTTAATTTTTCAACCAATCAAAATTCTTTGTTCAAATAAAGGCTTCACATTGATCGATTTAAAAGGGTATTTTTCAAAATTCGTCTTAAACTTCATTTCGAATTGTCTTTTCATCTATAATTCAAATATTTTGAATTAGAAAAAAAGTAGTATTTTAAAAATCAAAATGCCGTTTAGAAATCAAGTACAAATTTCCTTAGCAAAAGTTGGATTGACAGTTGGGTCTGTGTTGTTATGCGGGATTGAGTGACAAACTGGAAACTTGATTTTGTTGAATCTAAAAAAAAACTTGTTCCAAAAAGAGTTTTTTTTTATTTACACTTTTTTAAATCGTAGAAATCGTTGTTTGCTGTTTTAAATTTAAATTGTGTATAAAATTAAAACGACTGTGTGATCTCATTAGAATTTTTTTTTGAATGTCATTTTCTAAATTTTGAAGTTTCATTTTGTAGCAATGCAACAAACATAAGAATATAACGTTCACGCGATGCCCAAAATTTCAGCGTTGCGTTTTGATGCCCAGAATCAGTTCATTTTGTTGAACAGTGAAAAGGTCAGCGGTTTCCGTTTTTTTTCAGTGCTTTGACCTCTCTCATCTCAAAAGGTCAATGTCAATATTTCTTAAAAAAAATCCGAAATCAAAATTTACAGAGTGGAGGGGAAAATTCCAAAATGAAATCTTTCAGATGCGTGATTCAGATTTAAATTGTGTGTAAAAATAAAACTGGACGGTGTGATTTCATTCGATTTTTTTTTCATATTTTTTTTTCTAAAATCTTTTGTAATAATTTATAAAAAAATACAGCGATCACGCGCATCACAAAATTTCAGCGTTGTGTTTTTAAGCCCCAGTCTCGGGTCGTTTTGAAAAAAAAAACAACATGAAAAGGTCAGCAGTTGCGTTTTTATCAGTGCTTTGACCTCTCTCATCTCAATAGGTCAAAGGTCAAACTCGTCTGAATAAATATTATGGGCACACAATTTGAACAGTCGCTGATTTCGAAGATGGAAGCGATTGGTACAAATGACTTCCAGCGCTATTGGCATTTTCTACTTAATACTGTCTGTGGAAAATTCATTTTGGCCAGCTTGCGGCCAGTACCTTCCAGCTATCATTGAATTAAGGTTATTGTATTAATTATTGATGTTTTGTTCTATTTGAACAAGATTCGGATATTTAAAAAAAAAATTGAACAGATTCAAAGGTTTTTTTTTGAAAAGTTTAGAATGAAACTTTAAATTTAGAATTAGATGAATATAGATGAAATTTTACAATAAAGAAAACATTTCCTCAAAATTCTTCCTTAGTTAAAAAACTTTTGGTCATAATTTTCAGCTCTAAGCTTTTGGTGATAATTTTTAACTCTAAGCTTTTGTTCATAATTTTCAGGTCAAAACAATCACTCATTTCTTTCATTGAATTAAAAATATATACATATATATTTTGAAATGAATAATTTGTAAATAACAATTTGTATTCAATTTTGCTCAAAAACTTTCTACACAAACTTTTCATTCCAAAATCTATAATTTGTTTGAAATTGAACACATGAACACACTGAACAGTTTTAAACGGTTCCAAATAAAAAATGAACAAAAGTTATAGATTTATTAAATATATTTAAAAAATTGAAAAATTACAGGTTAGTTTTAGTGAAAGTTATGTTTTAAAGAAAATCTGTTTTTTTAAATGGGTTTGAAAAGGAACTGCTCATTCCACCCCTTTTCCAGAGCACTTGAGACACCTTTTGAAACAAAAATCTTGTTGAAAAAAACTTTCGTTTAAATAAATCTTGTCTTAAAATTAATGCCTTGTTTAAATTGTTTTAAATTTTGTTCAGAACACGTACAGCTGGTGACCAGTTCCAGCGCAGGGGAAGCCCAAATTTTCTAACAAAGTAAAGAACGTCCATGCTTAGTTTAGACTAGAAATGTCTTCACCCTGCCCGTGACAATCTGTGCACAAAACCACGCCTTTTCTCTTACAATTCTGACATGTGGGCATGTTGTAGTTTTTCAAAAAAAAAACACAACTTTTTTAAATTCAAAACAATGACTTTTTTAAACAAAAAAAAGGTTTTGTTAACAGTTTCACTTGTTGGTCAATGTTGAAAGAATTAAAGGACATTTGTTCTGAACGATTCAATTTCTTGTGATGAACTGAAATCTAAAAATTATTTGTCGTTATTTGTCGTTTTTTGACAATGAACCCTATTTTTAAGTAGTAATCGTTTACATTAAATCAGGTGTAAACATGAATGTTTAGAGGCGTTCTACCCGTCTAAGGCGTTAATTGTCATTTATTTATCTTAAAATTTATTTATAAGACTGAACAACTTATCAACATTTTTCATGATCAGATAACGCTTTTGTTTCAAAGCACGCCTTTTAGTGGAAGGGAAAATTGCAAAGGCCATAACATATGTTCAACATATGTTGTTGGAATCAACAATTACATGTTTAACATTTAATGTAGTTTCTTTTAAACGACAATCTTTTAAAATTGTTGGATTTTTAAAGAAGGAAATTACCGCGATTAAGATGAATTATGATAAAAAAAAATTTTTTTATTTTTTAAAAAAATTCTAAAATTTTAGGTAGAGTTTTTTTTAAAAATCGGAATTGAACTCATTCGTGTAACGCTTCAAACTGACTTATACTTAATTCAGCGGATTACGAAATGCTAAATGTTTAGCTGGCAGAAAGTCATGTAAAATTATACGTTTTAATATGAATTAAAGGTAATTAAAATTAAAGCCTTACAATGTTTTAATTCTTAAATAATTAAACTTAAGCGAGGTCAATGACCCAGGTCACTCTTCCGGAGACACCGTGACAGACCCGATACAGTATCAGAAGCAGCTGGGCATAGCCTCCGACGTCCAAATGCTTCCCATTGCACAAGTCTCTCGAATTACATCAGGATCGTAGACGCCTGAATTCAAAATTTAAAACTTTGTTCAAAATTTTTAAATAAAATTAAAAAAAAAATGGTTTTAAAACCAATTTTTTTTATACTTCTATAGTAACCCAAGCAGACATCCAATTGACACCAATACGAGTGGCGACGCAAATGTCCTGCGATGCAATGAGGCAAACTTAAAACCCAAAAAATTTAAAAAATATCTTTAAAAAAAAATTCTAGATGAGATACTTAAGTGAGTGCGAATAAAGAGAAAGCAAAACTTGGAAAAACTCAACTTTTAGAGTTTTGCGTTGAAGGTGAGTTTTTTTTTTTTTTGCAGAATTTGAATCAAAAGTGAAAATTAGAAATTGACCTTACTTAATTTAAGTCTTAAAATTAATTTGGAAAAAGAGAACTCATTTTTTAGAAAATAATTCCAAGCGTTTCAGAATCAAGCTATTTCATATATTTTTTTTTAACTTTTTTAAAGTACCTATCTATTTCTAAAATTCCACTTTACCTTCAAGACAGTTATTTTATATTATCTGTTACAGAGTCAGGTACAAATTGAAGAAAGATTTTTAGTAAAACCTTTAGAAAAAAAAACTCACTGAAGACAACTTATGTGCAAACCGGGTACTTATTTGAATAAGACAATTAGTAAATGCTTAAATTAGTAAATATAAAATATAGACTAACACCTTAATTATTTAATTGCTAATTTTATTTTAAGTGCTAAATTATCTTAATATTTAATTTTGATACAGTTTAGAGCCAATTAATTAATTGCTAACATTTGTTAACAGGTTAGTGTTGATGAGGAAGTGAGAGCAAACGAGCAAATGTGGTTCAAAACACGTTTTTAAAAAACTGAAACCAAATGTTTAGAAATTTTTAAATGTTTAGAAAAGTCATTAGCTAGAAGGCTTGTTTAAAACGCGTTGAAAAGCCTTCTTATCCAATAGGCTTTTTAGGAAATGATCACTTAGGATTGGAGGCTGGAACGGCTGATTCTTGCAGCGGTTCGACAAAAGGTGGCTGCTGATGTGCTGCAAGGTCATGATCACGTGTCCGAGTATCAAATTGAAAAAACTTGTTCTTGTTTGTACCTGTTTTTTTTTACGTTTGCATTTCAAAAGTTTGAAAAGAATCAGCACCACCGCAAAAAAATTGCTCTAAAAAAAGAATTTTTCATGCATAGTTTCGATTTTCAAAAATGTTGACGAAAACCTTCGAAATTTTCCGATAGCTCGTTTTGAAGATTTTGTATTGAAAAGTAAACAATTTTTAGCAAGGTGCCAAGTTTTTTGACGTTTTTTTTAATTTAAAAAAGTATGCATTAACGCCAGCTTAATATTTCTAGTCTAAAACGTAGGGAAACTAAAATTTTCAGAAGTTTAATTTTTTCCCCCGTTCCAAAATTTTGAACGAGGCAATTTTTTTTTAATTTGGAATTTTGAAATTTTTTCCAAAAACCGTTCCAGGCCTTCACCGTGTACCTCGGAAAGTACAGGGTTTGATTTGAGGACCTCAACACCGTGACCGTTGACGGGAAGGCTCACCTAGCCTTTATGTCGATGACGATGAGGAGAAGCGCTCAAGTAGGATTTTCACTTTTTAAAAGAATGTTTTAAAAAACAATTTTAGAACAAAATTTTTGAACAGGTTCGTGATGATCGTCCCAACGCTCGCTGACACCACCTCCAAGAAGTTGATCATCTACATCGGCTACTCGGGACCGTGCGCCACGGTCACGGTGGGCTCGCGCTACCGTGCGGTCTCTGCGGGAACTTCGACTCGAACCCGCACAACGAGTTTTCATGGCCCGGAAACAACTTCAAAGGGCTAAGTGTCGAGGCGATGATCAAGGCCTACACGGTCCGCGACGCTCGCTTTGCGGGCATTGGGTCCCTGTCCGGTCTAAGGGTCATTGACCTCTTGACCTTTACTTAAAGTTAAAAACAGAAATAAATGAAAAGCATTGCCCCCTGCTGCAAGGAATTTTTTGTAAATGACACCTCTCCGTGTACAAATAATGTTTTAATTTCTCAACTAAACCGAGTTTCTTGTTCAAATAGAGGCTTTACATTGATGATTTTCAAAATATCATTTTCAAAATTTGTTTTAAAATATATTTTTATAACAGCTGCCGGAGAACAACTGCAAGGGGCTGAGTGTCGAAGCGATGATCAAGGCCTACACGGTCCGCGACGTTCGCTTTGCGGGCATTGGGTCCCTGTCCGGTCTAAGGGTCATTGACCCCTTGACCTTTTGACCTTTGCCTTTAAAGTTAAAGTTAGAAATAACTAAGAAGAAATTTTCTTGTTCAAATAAAGGCTTCGCTCACATTGATCATTTTCAAAATACGGTTTTCAAAATTTGTTTGAAAATACATCTAATAAAATACGTCAAGTTTCTTCCCCTCATTTTTCACTCCTCTAAAAGTAAAAAAAATTTTTGAATTAAAAAAAAGCGTTTTGAAAATTAAAATGCCGCTAAGAAATCCAGCTTAAATTTCGTTTACAAAAAATGTAGTGGTACATGGTTTTAATGGGCGATGTAACTCTTGTTTTAAATTTAGCCCTTTGTTTTTAAATCACATTTTTTTAATCGTTTATAACTTTAAATTAATTCTGAAAAAAAAAACTAAATAAAAAAGAATGAGCAAAATAATTGAAATCTTTAAAAAATTCAAAATTTTATATAAAAAAAAATATATAGATTTTCTTTTCTGAAAATTTTTACCTTTCATTTTGTAATGTAAGAAAAGAAACAGCGTTGCGTGTTTTTTCAGTGCATTGACCTTTCTCATCTCAAAAGGTCAAAGGTCAAACTCATTCAAGAATATAATTGACTCAAATTTTGGACAGTGTCTGAATTCGAAGATGGAAGCGAAAGGGTGCTAATCGCTTGCAGCACCATTGACATTTTCTACTGAATTATATGTATGCGTACAAATTCATTGGATCAGTTCAAGAGCGATTTGTTCGGTTCGAAAAAGGTTCAGATTTTAGAAAACTTAGCAATTTGAACATATCCAAGGTTGTTTTGCGTTTTAAACAAAATTTCAAATCTAGAACGTGATGTAGTTTTTTTAATTTGTATCTTGTAATTTCAAAATTGTCTCTAGATAAAATAAAACGAATTGTTCATTTATTGTGTTAGTCAAATTGGAATTAAAACCGTCAAAAATTAAATAAAAAAACGATTTTTTAAAAATTAAAATTAAAAAATTATTTAAAAAAATTTAAAATTTTAATTTAAAAATTTAAAAAATTAAATTAAAAACCTAACCTAAACCTAAAAATTGAAAATCGTCTTTTGTTCAGAGAAATTTTATGTTCAATTTTGTTCAAATAGCATACACTTCACAAGTATTCTAATGCAAAATCTAACCAAAGTTTGAATTTGGAAAAACTGTGCAAATTTTTTTGTCCAAAATCTAAAAAATAAAAAATAAAATTAGAACAGTTAAAAAAATGTGTCACTGTTAAGGACCCAAAAATTTAGCATTCTGCCGTTGTGAATCTATCTGTACATAACATAGCAGAACAAGGTACCCTTAAACGGCAATGGGGAATGTGTCCTCCTTGGAGTGACCTCTGCGATGACCTGGACCATGTGTTGACCTTTGTTGAGGAAGAGTTGACCCCTAGGTTCAAAATTGGAAACTTTGTTCAAACAATTTTAAGACACTTTTTGAAAACATGTTTTAAAAAGCTTGGAAATGTCAACCGAGTGCAGGCCGGATACTTATTTGAATATTCGTTCAATTGATAACTAGTAAATATATTTGGACAATTAATTATTATTAAATAAATTATGAATTATTTACATTAGTAAATAACTGCACAATCGCCTTAATTATTTAATTACTTAATTTGCTTCTTTTTTTAAGTTAGAGTTTAATGCCAGTTAAGTAATTGCTGTAATTTCCTACATCAAAAAGTTTGTTTAACAGATACCGTGTCCTATTTGACCATGATTCTGATATCATCATGTTATAAAGAGAAAATAAAAATCCTGTCAGTCCTAATCCTTTTGCATGGGACGGCCAAACCTTATGGAA
>JAQFYP010002731.1:0-12133 GCA_034694865.1 Bilobella braunerae | reverse complement strand
CTTTTACAAAGTTTTTCTAAGGAAAATATTAAGTTTTTTCCTAAATCAGTGAAGTTAACGTAGGTATAACAAAACCTGCAGAATTTACTGGTTGAATTCACATTAACATCAATATTAACACGCTAAATACTAAAAAAACACTAATGTTTTTTTTATCAAGTAGTAGATTTAACTTATCTACTCAACTTATAAGTTATCTTGTACATTATGTGAAAAAAAATTTAGAGTTGAAAAAAATTCAGAATCACAGGAGGTTAATATCACAAACTTATACCCTGAACAAAATTTTTGCAGAGTTTGCTAGCGTACAATAACACATTCACAGAACATTCTGCCAACTCTACTATTTACAGCGCTAAAAATGGATCTGGTATCTACCACAGTGTTATATAAATTTTCTCATGTATCAAAGATGGAATAAAAACACCTTTGTTTCTTTCAGTTGCATTTTGTGCACGAATACGTATATAAATTTGTTCCGGGTAGCCTCATGTTGACCGGAATTCAAACGCCAAAATATCGTGTTTGGTACACTTTCTTCTCAGGGATAGCACTTGCTTATTACTATATGGGAGTATACGTAATTTTACATATTTCCATCGCAGGCGTTGTGGCTTATGCGATTATGCTCAGACTAAGTTCTAACTCAATGCCAAGGTAATACTAAATTATAATCAGTAAATGAATGACTTATTATAAAATATTGTTAAAAGTAAGTTAACAAATTAATGACTTATTATAAAATATTGTTAAAAGTAAGTTAACAAGTTGCTACCTCAAAAGAAGAGAAACTCGTTAGCATCTTCCAACCAAACGCTTTCATTCAAACTCTGTGAACCCAAACTTGGAGATATGGGCGTTTAAGCGCACATTTTACAAACCGTTTTTGAAGTAACACTCGTTTGTTGGAAAAGCCAAACTGAACGTGACCTGATTTTAATTATCGACTAAGTTTAAAACACGAAAGAAATTATCATGTAACATCATCCTTACTAAATGGACCATAAAAACTACAAAATTGATTTGGGAAAATGGAAAGATGTGCTTATGGTGCTTAGTTATTTCGAAGCTTACAAACTTTTTGGAAGTGTGTTTCATGTATTTGTTTTCTACTCCAGGGTTGTACTTCTGTGGATGTTCACTTACTCATTACTCCTGCAAAATCAAAAACTGTATTACAACACAAATTACATTTCCTTTTCATTACTAGGTATAGTATATTTTATATCTTTGCATAAATTTATACTAAACTGACAAAAATATTCAAAACATTTTGATGAAATTATAGGTCAGTTTATGATATTGACACAGAAACTGACTGCACTGGCATATTCTATTCAGGACGCTCGAAATCAAGCAAAAGGAGAAAAGCTGACACAACTTCAAAGGAAAAGAGCTGTTGATGAAGTATCCAGTATACTAGAGTATACTGCCTACATTTTTCAGTTTCATACAATTTTAGGTAAGTTCTTTTTTTTATAAATATGGCAATTTATAATTGAATTTAACGCAAAATAAGCTCTTCAATTAAGGCCTAAATTGAGGTATGCCACATACTACATACTACACTTGTTTAGTAACTTCTCTGAATGAGGATTCTGTAAACATTTCTCATTCAAACGAACAATTATTATAGTAGAGGAGTTGTCAAAAATTTCAGTTTTTTAAACACATAAAGTTTTGAATTTTATTGACAAAACCCCATTTTTGGCCGTACGCAAAGGAATTTGGGAAATGATTGAAAACTTCCGTTATATTGCAAACATATCTCCATATAGATTTAAATCAACTTTTCATCGCAATTTTGTTTAGTACATAAAACTAGGGATGGGCGTTTCCGTTTCGTTTCGTTTCCCCGAGGAAACGGAAACGGAAACGAAACGGATAATTTGGAAACGGAAACGAAACGAATTTTTTTTTTGGAAACGGAAACGAAACGAAACGAAACGGAAACGGTAGAAAATTCCATTGGTGTGGTACAGTGGGCGCTTGAATTTGAATTTTCGTGCATATTATACACGAAACGTTAAAAAAAATCAATAGTTATGTTCATAGTTCATATGTAATAGTTCATATTTCAAATTAATAATAAGTCATCTATTAAAAGGGAAATAGAATTATTTAAATTAGTATTTTGGTAAAACTTTTGGTATAAAAATGCTTTAGAAAAATTCTGCCGCATAGTAAATCAGGTTACATACCGCTTTTTTAAGCGTCTATGTATCATGATAATTGAAGTAAAATTGCGTTATATTGTATTGCTTAAGAAATTAACCAATTTTGAAGTGCATGAGGTTACAATGCTTACAGATTTTTTAACAAAATCAATAAATATAAATCAAGAAAGACAGTGTTCTAAGCTATATATAAAGCAAAATACGTTATAAGTAAATTTAACACTAACTTATTGTGAAATTTTCCCTTTTTTCTTGCCGATTTGCCCTCATTTTTTATTACAAAAATCTTTACCGTTTCCCCGTTTCCTCCAAAAAGGAAACGGCCGTTTCCAATTTGGAAACGGAAACGAAACGGAAACGGATTTTCGTTTCGTTTCCAAAAAATTTGGAAACGGAAACGGAAACGAAACGGAAACGGGCTTCGTTTCGTTTCCAGAAACGAAACGTGCCCATCCCTACATAAAACTACATGAATTCGAAATGAAACATATTGAAACATATATCGAATAAATCAAGTCTTCCAAATTTCGATACTTGCGCCGAAAACATTCAATCAATCAATCAATAGTACATTTGACCTTTGGTTTACTACATGATCAATATAAGTTGCAAAATTAAACATGTGTACGCAACATTATAAAGTAGTAAAATTAGAAGTTACTAAGGTGTCTTGAATAGTTCTCATAATAAATTTACAGTGGATGAGTCGAATGGAGCTAGTCGGGTATTAACACCAAAATCAGGGGTGTTACTAATTTGCGCCCCAACTCTAGCCAATTTTTGCCCCTGCGCAACTGATAAACCCCCCAACACACGTGCTAGGGGCGCGACTTGAGGGTAGTAGGGGGGCAACAGGGGCGCGGTAGGGGCGTAGCAGGGGCGCAACAAGGGCGCAATAGGGGCGCAACAGGGGCGTAAAAGGGGCGCAATATGGGCGTACTAGGGGCGCGGTAGAGTTGTACTCGGGGCGCAGCAGGGGCGTACTAGGGGTGCAAAAATGGCGCGGTTGGGGCCTTACAGTGGTGTACTAGGGGCGCAACAGGAGCACGATAGGGGCGTACTAGGGGCGCAACAGGAACACGGTAGGGGCGTGCTAAAGGTGCGGTAGGGGCGTACATGGGTCGAGGTAGAGGCGTAACAGGTGCGCAACTGGTGCGTACTGAGCGCAGTAAGGGCGTAAAAAGGGCGCGGTAGGGGCGCCACAGAGCGTGCTAGAGGCGCAGCACGGGCGCGGTAGGGGCGCAACAGGGGCGTGCTAAAGGCGCGATAGGGGCGTCGTTGGGCCGAGGTAGGGGCGTAACAGGTGCGCAACTGGGGCGTAGTGGGGCGCGGCAGGGCGTAGCAGAGTTTTGTGGAGGATAACCCCCTGGAGTAACCCATGACCCTTCTAAACATTCTGCCCCCTGCCATTTGTGGGGGGGGGGGTGGTTGTAAAACTTTTGAAATTTTGAGTTCTTTTCCTTTGAAGGGTTAGGATTAGACTAGGTTTGCAGGTATTTGAGGCTTAGATTAGGTTTAAAACCAAATCCTAAACTAAACCTAACCATACGGGGCAAAAAGCACCTAAAAAGTAATTGTACCCTTCAGCGTTCTTACCGCATCCCTGCTGCGCCCCTAGTACGCCCTTGTTGCGCCCCTAGTACGCCTCTGTTGCGCTCCTAGGACGCCCTTGTTGCGCCCCTAGTACGCCGCTGTGGTGCCCATAGTACGCCCCTACCGCGCCCCTGTTGCGTCCCTACCGCGCCCCTGGTACACCCCTATCGCACTCTTTCTGCGCCCCTGTTGCGCCCCTAGTACGCCTCTGTTGCGCCCCTAGTACGCCCTTACTGCGCCCCTAGTACGCACCTGTTGTGCCCATAGTACGCCCCTGGTACGCCCCTTTGGTGCCCCTAGCACGACCCTACCGCGCCCCAAGCACGACTCTACCGCACCCCTGCTGCGTCCCTAGTACGACCTTGTTGTGCCCCTGCTACGTACCAGTCGCGCACCTAGCACGCGTGTTGGTGGTTTTGAAAGGGGCGCAGGGGCGCAATTTAGCTAGAGTTCGGGCGCAAATTAGTAACACCCCAAAATCAGCACTTCATCAAAAATAGAAAGGAGCTTAATTTTGAAAAAAAAAATGGAAACCAAGTAATTGTAAAACGCCGCCATTTAGTGATTGTGCGTTCTACAGAGAAATGTTTAAAAAAAATCGAGAAAGTTTAGTAGGTACAGGTGCGTGGCATACTTCTACTCAACCCTTGCTTATAGAGCTTACCTTGTTAGATTGATAAAAAAAATCGCCAATGTTTTGCAGCCGGTGTACTAGTCTTCTATGATGACTTTTTGAGATATATCAACAAGCCTGCACGTTTGACAGTTACAAGCCCGGTTAAGCCTGTGTTAGTCAAGGTGGTGTGTAGTTACTTTTTTGCGATTGCTATCATACCGATTGGCCCATACACTCAGCATATTGTTGGTAATACTGCACAATTCTATAAATTACATCTATAAAATGACTTTACACGCCTTCTATCACTTTCTGTAATAGATTCAGAATTTTTTATGACAAATTCAGTTATAAATATTCTGTGCTACGCCTTTTTCTTGACGTCGCTCAAAAGAATTAAGAACTACCACTCATGGCTTATAAATGAAGCCATTTGCAACTCCAGTGGGTTAGGTTATGATGAAAGGAGTAGTACTTGGGACAAATTAACAAACGTTCGGCCTTCGGAAATTGAAAGTAGTCTCACCCTAAAAGAAGTCATTGGGAACTGGAATATTCAAACTACGGAATGGCTCCGGTTAGTAGTTTATGATAGAGCACCGCGAAACGTACGGACAGCATTCGTTTTTGTGAGTTACTACAATACAAAACTGTGTAAACAGCTTATCCTGATAAGTTTATTTATTGTTATTTTATATGTGCAATAAATATTGCACATATGTACATACATATTGTAAATTTTGTTTGCTACGACAGATTGTTTCAGCTCTTTGGCACGGTTTTAATCTCGGAATGTATATAACATTTCTTACTGGTGAGTAATGTTGAGGCTAAATTTTATTTTTGTATTCATGGTAATGTTTCAACTTAGGTGCTCTATTTACAATGGCTGGTAAGACGTTACACAAAATTATTAAGCCGTATTACCTTGGAGCATCAGATTTATCAAAAGTAGTGTTTGATGTATTTGCTTGCATCATCGTAAAATTTCTACTTGCTTACATAATGCTACCATTCCTTTTGAGAGACTTTGACGCATCCGTTGTGTTTTACAAGTAACTCATTTAACATTGGAAACCTTATAACTGAGGAAATATTAGCTGTTATTTATTTTGTTTTAATTTGCAGACGTTTCTACTTCTTTCCCCACATTGTGGCTTTACTAATTGTTTCACTTGGTTTTATTCACAAGTGAAATAATGAAAACGGACCAATGCTTGACCGTTGCATAACGATATGATGATGATTAATTTTATCTGGTAATTGACAATCTCTAGTAAATAAAAACGGAGTAATGTAGAGTTACAAGTTTGAATGTTAAAGGTTGAGCTTGACAGCTAGATGATTAAGTATCGCTTACGTAGTTATTTTATGGAATTCACGAATATTTAGAACAAAAACTAAAATTAAATAGTTGAAAGTTACGTGGTATCACAGTCACAAGCAACTATTTTTTAACGTTAAAATTTCTCTGCATCAATTGTTTGCGTATTTGGAAGTCGTATTACACATGAAATTTTGCAAGGTTTCATAATAAATCGTTACGCACTGATAAAATACTGGCAATTAGGGGAATAACTTGTTTTATTGCTCTTTGACATTTGCCTGTGACCTGGTCAACTGTTTGCGTGTGCGAGGCGAGTGAGTGGGGGAGGGTGGTTTCAGCCTGTGCGTTGACTTGGAAGTTCCGAGGACTGCAGCTAATGCAGTTCCTGCTAAGGCAATAAACGTGGGGTTGACCACCGAGGAGCCGCTTACCTCGGGAGAAGCCGAGCACCGCCTTACGCATACGACCCATCGTCAGCCTTAACGACCGCAACTTTCAAGGCTTCCACTCACCACTACCACAAGAGCAATTTGTTTTACTGAGCTCTGTACACCCACCAAAATTTGATTTCGGAGTTCCGAAAGTTCGGGCAAATTGAATTAATTATGTTAGAGGTGTAATCGTCTAAAATCCGTTTGATGCTTCAAAACATTAAGCAAGTACCACTCTTAAGCATTTTGATTTTGATCACCAATTCGGCATTACCATTTTTCAAAGGTAGCTCATTTTTAGCGTACCTCCTAGTTTGTCTCAATCAACTACCGATTTCTCAAACGAATGATTTAAAAATCGAAAAGTATTCAATAATACCTAGAAGAATTTGCAAAGACTTAAACAAAACTCAAAACTTAAACATTGATGCGAAATCAGTGATTTGACGTAGAAGAAAAATTTCAAATGACACTTTTGTGCCACGCACGGGACAATTTCTTAGAACACTTTAATAACTCTATAATTTACAACTTAATATAGAAAGTGGAGTTTTTTATGGTTCTTGATACTAATTTTTTAGATAAAATACCCCCAAGCCAGACTTCGTTGTAGAATGACGAATAGCAAAGGAACTCACCTAAATAATATTTCCTCCGGAGAGGGCTTTAAATTTGTGCTATTAGTATTTTACGCAAAAAAAAAAACTATAAACAAGGAGCATGCCCATCTCTTGTTTTGAATGGTGTGCTTTTGTAGGAATTTAATTGATCCAGGAAGAAGGTTTTCCCGTGGAGGTTCTTCCTCTTTGGCATCTAAATTTCAATTGAAGGTTAAAGGTTAGGAGTTAAATTGGAAAATTATCTCATGGCCAATCTCGTCTGAGCACCTGTGCATTTGACACTGTTACTTTGGAGTCGGATTTTGATCAGGAGGTCAGGTAGGCATAAGGTCTTTGCATACAATTAGCCCTCAGGCCTCAGGGCCCACATTTTTGAAAGGATAAGCTCGCCTATCCTAAAGTTAGAATAGCACTTGGGCGTTTGGCATTTTCAAAAATTTAGGCTAGCCCAACTACCCCAAAACCGGTCCTAACTTTGGGACAGCAAAAACCTTCGCCTATCTCTGTCCTAACTCATTTTCAATGAAAATTTGTAGGACATTTGATGCCAAAACATATTCAAAATTTGATACATTTAGTCAAATTCTGAAATGGCTGTTCCTTGGTTCATTTTAACATCGACTTACGAGAGACAAGGATTGAGTCGGGAACGACTTTTTGCGGAAAGGATAACAGCACTAGAGAAGTACGACGACATTGCCCTCATCCGGAAGTTTAGATTTCCCCGGTCAACGATTCAAGAAATTATTAATATGTGCGCATTGTCTCTAACTAGAAAAACCAGGAGGAATAATGCAATTCCAGTGGCGACGCAAGGGCTGGGAGCTCTCCGGTGACATGAGATAATGACATTATCTAAATCAAACGCAATTTTCAATCAATATTAGGTTTTACGCTAAGGGCACTTTTCAAGAAGATACGGGTGACGTTGTTGGCTTGCCACAACCAGCAATCATCCAGGTTGTACGTCAAGTGAACAATATCTTAGTAGCAGCAGTTGCAAAGTTTGTGAAGTTCCTAGTCTCAAACGACGAGATTAAAACCAAAAACGAAGCCAAAATACATTTTCTAGAGCTGGCTGGTTTTCCAAATGTAATTGGCGTCGTGGACAGTACCCAAATCTTTCTACAACCACCATCAGGGATTGATGAACCTTTGTGTATGTGTCGCAAAGGAGGTCACTCAATTAATGTACAAGTTACTTGTAACAGAGAAATGAGAATTACATCCGACGTCGCCAATTACACAGGAGCTACACACGACTTGTTTATTTGGCGCAATTGCTCCTTGCGAGAAGGGTTTGTGTCAAGTCCTCCAAACGGCTGGCTGCTAGGTATACACTAAAACATAGATCCAATCTAAACCTGCACCAATAAAAACTAGTTTGGGTCTTACAGGAGATTCAGGTTATCCAAATGAGCCTTGGTTAATTACTCCACGTGAAGCACCAAACTATTTGAAAGAAAAAACTTCAACTACAGTCTAAAGAAAACTAGATATATTGTGCAAAACAGGATCGGCCTTTGGAAGTCAGTGTTCAGATGTATTGACACTACTGGTGGTAAAATTTTGCTAATTCCACTCAAACGGTTATTGCATGTGCAGCACTGCAAAACATGCAGTATCGGATACTGAACACCGCAATTTGGACGCATATGACCACAAATTAGACTAATTTATTCAAATACAATGAAAGTTCACAATTCACTTTTTGAGATTTTAGAAAGGGACCACGTAAAAATTCAAATATTATACTTGTTAACTCCCGTAAGGATTTTCGGAACCATCTGAAAATAGTTTTTTCGACAAAATTTTGAAATTAATGGCAATGGGAAAAAATAAAAATCGGAGGTTAGTTTTATGACTGTCTTAACACGTTCACCAAATTTAACATTAATCTGAAGGAATCACGACGCGCGGTGTGCTTGTTAGTTTTTTTGCCTCTGAGATATAATTGTTTTCAGCTAATGTTACCAATGCAAGAAACATTCTTTTCAACTGCAAATGTAACACTTTCATTTACTTTTCTATAACATTTTGCGTTGGACATTACAATTTGACATTAATAAGGGGACATAAATTTTTTTAAGCCTAGCAATTTGACAATCGCCTATGGTCTGGTGACACTGCTTGTGCTTGTGAGTGGGGGAGGCTGTGGTATCGGTCTGTGACTTGACTGGGAAGCTCTAAGCTCTAACGAACGAAACGAGGTGGTTTCTGCTGAACAGTGAACCTGGGGTTGATTAGGCAGATGCTGAACACCACCATACGCATACCGACCTAAGCTCACCCTCAACAACCACAAATTTCCAGGCCTCCACTTCCTGATAACACACCACCACTTTTTTCTTACTGTGGATTTATTTTTAATTAATTAATTTGTGTATAAATAATTGAGACAAGCATTATTAAAAGGCCAGATAACCATTGACCTTTTATCAATAATAGGGTTAAAGCCCTTAAAAGGCGCTTCCAGTCTCTACCAATTAATTCAGACACAAATCGGACTTAATTGGCCACTACAGTGACCTATTTAGCCATAAACCACTTTCCGAACACTCATTGCATTGCATTGAGTGGATCTTCTGGAACTGCGCTCACCAGCCAAGCCACTCCTTCAAATCCCCACCAAACTTCTTCAGCTCGATCTTGGGATGCTTGATCGTCTTTCGTTGAGTAGACATGGAGCTGCGTACACTTGCAATCCCAATCGGACTTCCTAAAGCCTGAGCACCAGACTGAGGTGTTAAAACCGATCCGATTCTCACTAAACTTGTAGAGAATACTCTTGAGCTGATTCAACTTCCACATCTAGCATCTTGTCTGTTATTTTCTCGTGGTCCATCGTTGCCTCTTTAGTAGCATCGTCTAGTTCATTTAACCTCGTAAAATGCTTCTCTAGGACTGGCAATGATGCTTCCAGACAAAGCCGATTCACTTCGACATTCTTCAGTTCGAGATCCAAAGCTGAAACCAAATTTGTGATCGCTTTTTGAATGATTCACCTTTTTTTTTTTAGCTTTTTCATGAAAAAAATGAAAAGCTCTGATCGCTTTAGGTTGACGTGGGTACAAGGTCGAGTCGGTTGGTTCACTTCAACCAACGTTCATGGGTACAGAGACTGAACCTTAATTCAACCGACTGCTTAATGCCACAATCAACACTTTATGAATTACAAAGCCGACTGCTTCCGACTTTGTAAACTTTACTTTTACTTGTGAGTACGTTTTCCCGAGTCACGGAGCCGACTACTTTCGACTACCGATGACTATGCAACTTCACGTTCTCAATTTATCCAATTAACGTCGACTACTTCCGACTACTAATTAATCTGCCTCTTAATCTTTGTCACCGAGCGGAGTACTGTCGACTAGCGGACCCTACGTCGCTTCACAGGAGCGAATGAGAGCCGATTACTGCCGACTACTCCTTAATTGAATGGATCAGAGCCTTTAGCCAGCGTTACCCACTCTCCAGATTACTGTCGACTACCCGGACTGTAATGACGCTTTTGCCCTTTATCTTCCAATATTCTGTACTGTTTTCAAGTCTCAGAGCCGAGTACTTCCGACTACTGACGACTTCTGCGATGATTAGTCGATTACTTCCGACTGTAGCCTCCTCCCCGCGGTGACACGCCTCGAACGATTGACGATGTGAGTCGAAACCAAAGGATGCCAAAACCCCGTCAACTCGACCAAAAATCAACACAAGGAGACTCAATTAATCAAACTATCAATTAAATGATAATTAGAACGATGTCACCTGATCCTGAAGATGACCTTTGACATAAACGATGCCTCGTTTTTTAATTAGCTCTTTCTCCAGTCCTTCTTTATGTCTTCTGCATGTTATTCAACAAGCCAATGGGTCGCCACTACGTTGAAAGCCAGATAACCTTTGACCTTTTATCAATGATAGGGTTAAAGCCCTTAAAAGGCGCTTCCAGCCTTTACCAATTAATTCAGACACAAATCGGACTTAATTGGACACTACGGTGACCTATTTAGCCATAAACCACTTTCCGAACACTCATTTGCATCAATCAATTAGTTTATTAATTTATTAAGTTCTCCAAATTAAACCAATTATCACTTCAATTAATTAAAAAACGATGAGAATCCAATATGGCAGGCTCTTCTCTTGTCAAGCGACGTGGTTCGACTGTTTCTTTTTGCTAAAAAATTTAAATAGTACAATTTAAAAATCTGATGCTAACAATATTTCCCGCCTTTTCCTAACAAAAACTCAAAATGAGACATTTTTAGCTATAAAACTAGTCAAATTTTAACCTTAATTTTTAACTTATCTTAAATCATTTTAAACATTTTAAACCTTGCATTATTTTAACAAGCATAAAACCAGAGGCTATAAGGTTTTAGGTATAACATCTCAGAGTTGCTTACTAGACTTTGCTTTCCTTACCTTATAGTGATTGAAATTAGATGAACTTTATTTGACATACCATCAAAACTAATAATCAAAGTGAAATGGAGAGTGTATATCTAGCTAGATAAAAAACATATGTATTTACAGACTATCAGAGTGTGAGCATAACGGCTGACCGTTGAAAACATATTCAGGAGGTCTAAACTCGACTTAAAAAAAACGAACCACTTTAGTTTCATACAAATCTTCTTTCTGTTTTGGATAGAAGCTCGTCGCTAGGAAGAATTTATTTTTCAAAAATTCAACAACAGCCTCGAATTTTATCTTGAATCGAGAACAATTGTCTCATCAGCGTCATGTTTTCCAGTTCCTCGACTGCTTCGGATTGGGCGCTGATAACATTTGCATGAACTTTTTAAACAGCAGTTTTATTAATATTTAAGCCTGCAAAATTTTGCTGTAATTTTTTGATTAACTGTCTTGCCTAGCCCTGTTTAAACTACCTTCTATTTAATTATTACAGCTCTCTATAATGTTCAGTTATACATTGCTTTGGTGCCTCAGTTTGATTTGTGTTCTCACAATTAAATCAGAAATCGTAAGCTAATTAAGCCAACCAATAATTATCGATAACTTCGTTATTCTAGAACAAAATGCTAGGATGAGTTAATATTTATGTATACTGGATGTATTATGTATGGATGTATTAAAGTTAAATAAATAAACGATGAGGTCACGTTAGTTTAAAAATTACTCAGTAAAATAATGGTAATGGAAAGAATAATGGTTACAAATTGAAGCATTTGCTCGCATCCACAAGCTTTTTGCACAGAGTTATTCAATATAAAAGAGCAGGGCTTGGGGAGTAGAGTTCAAAGCAAATGCACTTATACCCTTGCAGAATCGCAGGAACTGTTTGGCTTTGTCAGAGCCGCGTCCTGTGCAATGACTCTAAAGGGGCGGCAAGAGCATGAGGAAGC
>JAQFYP010002730.1:0-12135 GCA_034694865.1 Bilobella braunerae | reverse complement strand
TTTTGAGTTAAAAATAGTGACACTTTAGGGCGGTATTCTTGATTTGGCTTTTGGCCCTTAATACCAAAAAGTTCATACTGTTGTCCCGTATGAGGTTTTCAGGATATCTAATTTCTTGTCAATAAGTAACCTCGGGGTAAAACTTCACACAAAAAAGTTATGTTTAGATTTTGTATTATGAGGCGTACAAATGAGAGGTGTGATGCAAAGGGCTCTCTAGGGTCCCTTGGGCTCTTATACTCCAACACACAAAAGAGAAAGTTGGATTTTGCCAAAAAGCCCATTGGTGACTGCATTGAAGCACAAGAGATAACCACACACGCAACATGTCAATACAATCAACAACGAAACAGGAAAAAGTTCTTTGCCAATACAGAATTGGGTTCCATGACAATACCGAGAAAACCGAAACCGACAAACCCAAATCGGGAAAACACCAAAACCGAATACGACAATAAGCATAACGTGAGGTTTCTCGGTTTAGGTTTCTCGGTTCTGGTTTTATCGGTATAAGCCTGGTACCACAGAATTGTACCGTAGTTTTTTTAGTCTACAGAATAATTTCCCGTAGCTCAGTTAGATGACGATTTTTTGCTTCATCAAATTAGAAATGACGGTTTTAGAATTGGAGAAAGTTGCCAGAATCGAAGAAAACATGGAGAAAGTTGTTTAACATGCGTTCGATATGGTTAAATTCCCGCTTCTCTGAATGATGAGTGAATCGACGGTAAAGTTGGATGGAGGCGAATTACTGTCGGATTACTGTTATTCGGAAGATGTTTCAGTTGTGACACTACAAAAGGCCAATAAATTGTTGATTCAGCAGAATTCCAATTTGGGCTTCTTCACATACAGAGCGTTTCTTAAAAAGAGAAACTTATCGATCCAGAGAATTTTATTTTCAAGATGTAATGATGAGCTGATGTTTCATCTTTGGAATTTAAAACAAGCGAAACAGTGTTTCGCAAAGTTCGATCGGGAGATATTTTACTTTTGAAACTAAAAAAGACAACAAATTGTTGATTCAGCAGAATTCCAATTTGGGCTGCTCCTTTGTAAGTTGAAACCGTGTTGGCACAAAGAGAGAAAGTTTTCCCGAACATTACGCAACATTAGGACACGCTCTGTATATTTCTTAAGACGTATGTAACAGCATGTTAGAAATGTAGGTTTTCAAAAAAAAGTGAAAATGCATGAAACACAAAATTACGATTGTAAATGAGTGTAAGTTTAGTTGCTAAACCTTGGATACAAGCGTGTTACAAGAATCTTGAAAATACTATTTAGCTAACTTTCTCCTGATGGTGAAAGTTGTGGGGTGAAAGAGGAGAAAGGAGCCAAAGAGGGAGAAAAGATGCTTTCATTTCTCCCCAATTGCAGATTGTGCTTTGGCGAATTAAGATAATTAATTCCTCCATTTCCTGTTTCATTTAGCGCCTCATACCGCATTTGGAACGCGATTACTTTGGCAAAAATGTGAAAAATTTGCAAATCCGTGCGTACCGACTTGAACTGAAAACTTTCTGCTAAATGAGCCATGTTTGAAAGTTTGAATTATTTTTCCTAATAGTAATAGAAACCGAGCATCTTCAGCACAGTGTTTAAAAAAAACTAGAAGCAATCATTTAGAAAAAAGTGGAACTTCAGAGCATTTAATTCTTTACGTCTTTATTTTGGTAAGCTGAAAAGGGAAAAGTAGTGAGAAAGTTAGGTAAGCAAGCCAATAAGGAACCCTGCTAAAGCGAAACGTCTTGTGATTGGTTCAAAATATCCCATTGGACCTCTCTATTTTTCTGACTTGAGTTCCGTTGAAAGTCATTTTCCAAGTGCTTCCTCCATGCATCTCTCCCTCATGCAGCAAATGGGGTGGTACTTCTCATCAGGTTTCAAGGGTCTAGTGGGCCCTTAGCCTCACTAAACAGCTAAATCCAAAAATTGGGAGGCCCTGCATGGGTGTTCTGTAAGGGAAGAAGACTTGGACATGGAAGATTTAAGTCCAAGTTGGCGTAGACTTGATTAGAATTGAAGCGAGAAGATAGTTGGTGAAAGTGGAGAAAATAAAATCTTAATGGCTCTAGGCTCTTGAAAATGAGAATTCATGCAGAGCAGCCCATGAAACCGCTTCATAATTTTACTCACTTTCTCCAGATTCATTGGAGAAAGTTTTTAGAAAGTGTGGAAATGAGCAACTCCCAAGAGACTGCAACCATGAAATATGCATTTACTTTTCTCTCCTTTGTCTAGTCATCATAAAAGTAATTTCTCAACTTCCGGAAGAATCTGGACTATTCTAGCCCATGAGTATTTGATTCCTTTTTGTGCAATAGGACCTAACTACAATTTTTTTTATCATGTTTTTAACGGTTAGTAATGCAAATTATTTTAGTAACACAAAATTATTGAACTACACATTAACAAGCCAAGGTCTGAGGAAGCTTGAGTTCAACCTGCAGCATATAGTTTTACAGAAATAATTCTTGTTCGGCTTTCAGAAATTGCGTAGACTTGCTTTCTCTGAATGCAAAAGAGGGTAAAAATTTCAAACAATTTAGGGCAGCTGGACAGATGAAATGTGTATTTACTTTTATCTCTTGTGTCTAATCATCATAAACGCAATTTCCCAGCTTCCGAAAGAATCTGGGCCATTTTAGGCACCCGGGAAATTTTGAACCGTTTTTATAATATTTATAAAAAAATTTTGGATTTAGCATCTTTTTCAAATGTAAATATTTTGGTAAAAAAAATTATTGAATTTCAAATTACATAAAAACAAGTACATTATCGCAACAACAAGACAATCCATAAAGTAGTGAACCGGAAACTGCTGCTAACTCAAAAAGATACAGTTTGACAGGCATAATTTGTGTTCGGCGTAATTGGATGAATTTGCGAAATGTGTAAAGTGGTCAAATTTTTTTAAATAATTGTTAGGCTAGCTGGGCAGATTTATTGTTTTTTTTTGTTAACAACGTTTAGTAAACGAGCGATAAAGAGGAAATTGTCGCTCGCTTACACTATCGTATTATAATTTTGCTGAGGAGAGTGTGGGTCTATTTTTGTGATAATTTGTTTCCAAGAATTTCCATTATTTGGTGCTCCTTTCTAAATTTATGTCGATGCGACTGTTCTCCAAATTCATTAGACTAGTCGAGTTAGTGTGAGAGGGAGGAAAGGAGGAATTTAATTGGCTGCTTTTAGCACTGGACGACGGGGCAAGTGGGGATAGTTCTCTCATTTCTAGCTCATTACTTCAAATTGTCACCTCATACGTTCACGTTCTGTATGAGGAATCTTAATACAGTTCTAGGTTGGACTCTCAATTAAGGTTCACTTGGCTGGATTTCCTGGAGAAAGCAAATTTCGGACCACTGTCACCATAAAATAGAAGTAAATCTATAAATTTTGTCCTGGATGAAAGGTTTTCCTGAGTTTCTGGAGGTAATGGAAGGTTTAGGTTAGGTTTAGGTTTAGGTAAAGATGTCCAACATTTTCTAATCTCGCTAAACTGGAGAAAATTTGTGACGAAATTGGACAGTATTTTTGTCCTTTACAACCTTAAAATATACTTGTCCAGCATTCCCAGGAATCCATCAAGTCCTCTCTAATGAATCATCTATAAATGAAGACCCCTCTAGATTTTAGAACTTGAATTTTGAACACACTCTCCAAATATTCACATAAAAAATTAACTACTCTTCTCTGTCGTACTCTTCCACTCCACTCTCCCCACGTGATTAATGCAGGGCACTTGATTTGGTTTTCATTTTACCAAAATGTGGGGAACTTTGAAATAGAAAAGCACGCTCCAGTGACCCTTTTCCTTGTATCGTGACTTTCAAAATCAAATAAAAACCCAAAACAGGTTTTTATTTCTACCAGTTTTGGATCCAGACGGTTGAATTCTACTTAATTTTCACTACTCCCATTCGAATGTGCAGCACTACCGTTCTTTACATTGGCAGAATTTTGAAATGCTCAGTATTTTTGAAATTTGGTTGACGTTCAAGTGCTTAATTGAATGAGGTGCTAATTTCAAATAGGAAATTCAACGCTTTCTGAAAGTGCTTTTCGACCTGGAACAGCCCCGTTTTAGAAGTAACACGAATGTGGGAAGTGGTTGGAAGTCATTTCATAAATCAAGAGGAAAGGCTTTGAAGCAGCGCTTCAAAATTATTCCAGGAGGATTGTAACTTGCTAGAAAATTGCTTCAAAACTTTCCACAACATCAATTTGGAGTAGGTTTACACTTGATCCATTCTTTAAATGCTAAGGGCTCGTTTTTCTGCGTTTTTTTTTAGATAAGGCATGTCATTATGTCAAAGGTCAAAGGTCATTAGAAATTATTGACACGAAAAATTGACCATTTTCCAAAACAGTATTGAATAATCACAGCGTAAGAAGCGTCACGGGAAAAGCAGGAATATCGCTGTTCAGCGATTAGTAATATTTTGGAATTAAGAACAGTAGCTAGACCTACTGTCGCTGGCAGCTCTCCAACAGGAACTTCCAGTGCTATAAATTGCCAACGCTTCCCTCCCGCTCTGTACTCATACTGATCTCAAAAGTCGTCAGAGCGCTGTCTCCCAGGAAATCTTACAATTGAGCAGCAGAGTAGCGATTTTGTGAGAGTAAGCGATCGCTGGAGAAAAAGCGCCTCCTTGACTTTCTGCGATATTTCACTTTGTTAGGAAGAACACGGCTTCTTCATTTGCTACTCCAAGCATATTTTGATTTCAAAATTTGAAAATCTGAACAAACAAGAACTCGACGGCAAGAGCGAATTATTGAAAAAAATATTGTCAATGCATGAAATTTCCAATGAAAAATAAATTGACATCCTTAAACATTAATTACATCCAATCACTCTTATGTACCTGTAGCGTACGATTGGTTTTGTGTTCATACATGGAATTTACCGGGCAAGTTGTCATTGAATCATTGGTTATACGGAACATTATAAGTCATTGATGAAGTCCTAACTTTGACGGATGCGTAAAGAGCGTAACAGAATTCCGGTTTTTCCTATTTAGTGTCATCAAATGACAAAAAAATTGAATGGCTTCTGGATATTTTGCATACAGAGCGATTCTTAATGTCCGTTACAGAAAGAGAAAGTCAGAGAGGCTAAGTTTCACTTTTCGAATCAAACTGTGAGCTAGAAGGTAAAACTGAAAAATTTCACTAAAAATTACATGCATGTCAGATTTGCATTCCTTAGGTTAAGTGTAAGTAATTTTTTAATCTCAATTACTGTTTTGCTTAGATATTTAGTTTTTCAGGGCTTTTTTTTTACAAAGAAAAACGCTCTACATTTTTTAGACATTGGTGAAAGTTGAAGTGAAGGGACTTTTTCAATTACAAGAAGAAAATTGAGCCTGTTGACAATTACTTTGCGTCTCACAATGGAATGACACTAAAGGGAAACCTCAAATCTCAACCATGTTTACAAATGTTGTACATGCAACATATGTAAGTACTTTAACACAAATATTAGCTGCTGTGATGCTCGCATGCGCCGTAGAAAAATCTGGTTGTCTTGAATTTTGAGGTTTTTCTCATTGAGTTTCCAAGCAAAAAATCTCTGAATTTCTGAAGAGAAAAAAATTCAAAATATTAAGTTGCTTTAAATAGTTTAGCTTTAACAATACGCTACTTTATTTTTGAAATAGTATTAATTGTTACTCAATTATAAAATAGCGTTAGCTATTTTATAACATATTTTTTATTATATTTATTATATTATATTTTATTATTTATATTTTTAACATATTTTTATTTTATAACAGACATGCCTAGCGTTTTCGCTAGGCATGTCTGTCCGTCTATCAGTCAATTTCCATGGAATATCTCAGGATTTACACCAATATCTCAAATCTGTTTGCGAAAATGATTTTCTTGATGTATTCTCAAGTTCAATTTTATTTATACAGGGTTAAAAATATAGCTTTATAACAGCATAAAAAATAATCCCTAGAAGAGTTGTTACTCCTATGAAGGTAAATAACATTTGTAAAGGACACTTTTCTGTGTGGCTCCCTAAAATAAATCCCAAATCACGAATATGACCTTTCATGGTCAATCAGTATGCGTAATAAAATTTTAATGTGGTAACAAAGCCTCAGGGGCTCCATTCACGCCCAAAACAAATCCTTGACCTCGAAATAACCTTTTCTCTTCAGAAAAGAGTATTCGTAGATGAGATTTTTTGCTCGGAAAAATCCATGAGAAAAACCTCAAAATTCAAGACAATCCGACTTTTCTACGGCGCATGCGCGCATCACAGCAGCTAATATTGGTGTTAAAGTAGTTACATATGTTGCATGTACAACTTATCTAAACATGGTGGAGATTTGAGGTTTCCCTTTAGTGTCATTCCATTGTCAGAGGAGTTTTGCTCAATTTGAAGAGTAAGCGTAAGATTTAATTGAACTTGAGTCGTTTGTTTTTAAGTGAATTTAATGAATGAAGGAGATAAGTTGGTTGTTTGGAAGATTGGGGAAGTTGGGGGGTTGAATAATTGAAGAGGGGTTAACTATGCGTGTGATTTAAATGGATCTTGCAGCCCTGCTTTCTCCAGCCCAACTTCCTCCGTGAATGCGGTTTTCCAGCGTAGATAAAGCGCTGCTTTCACAGACGCTTTTTCTCAATAAGGAAACGCTGCGGCGAAAGTACATTAGGCAAAGTAGAATTTTAGACAAACATCTAACACTTTCACCCTAAGCTTCTTTTGGCCTTTTCCATAAATTCTCAATGAGCTCTTTTTCGGCCCTTCAAAAGGTTGCAAGCTTCTGACCTCGAAGTCACTGACGCTGATTTCTGCGATAAAAGAAAGTATTTTTGCTGGAGAAAGTGACTGGAGAAAATGAATGAAGTAGCGGTGAAAGCTATCTCCGCACCGGGAGAGCTAAGGTACACTCAGAGGGCTGGAAATAAAAGTTAAGGAAAATTGTGCTTTTGAGGTAGGATCAGGCGGAAGCTGGGGATTTAGGGGAAAATAATCTTCTAAGTCGGAAGTGATAGTCGTTTTTTTTCTTCAGGTTTTCAGGTTTTTAAGTCAAATCAAAATGGCAGTCAAATAGCAAAAATATATCTGCTCTCAAAACCGATTCCGATACTCCGATATTCCGATACAGAGGCTTTCTTATATCTGTACAGCAATAAAAAGTCAAGGAAAGTCTAATATCGCCGTAGAATAAAATTGTAGACTTATTTACAAAATCTTCTCCAAATGATAATTGGTAACACGTTTATGATAACTAAATTCCTTGTGGTGACGAATTTTGGATTTGGATTCACAGCCTGTATTTAGAACGATGTCTTGTTTTCTGGACTTACTCCTTTTTTTGAAAAATTAAGCAAATGTACACAGCAATGTACAGAGCGTTTCAAAAATAAGGCAAAAGTTCAGAGTAGTAACACGTCAAACGACAATAGCTGAACCAGCTTTCCGAAAATCAAGCTAGCTTAAACGGGTTTTTCTACTTAGCGGCGTTACGTGTTTCGACGTTTGAAATTTTAATCAACTAAACTGGAAGGCTCCGTATATTTAAAAAAAGAATCAAAAATCCATACTCTTGATTATTATAAAAAAAAAATCACTTTGTTTGAGGGAGTAGTTTTGTAGGAGTTGACAACCTAAAATGACATACTAAAATTTAGACTTTAGTTAGATGACCAACTAATTGTTAATGAATAGTTAATTTGTCCAGTTAGGTTAAGTCAAGTTAAGCAAAAGTTAATTAAGAGCTAATGTTTTTGTCGGGTTGACGGGATTAGATAGAAGACGTTATGCTAAGGCAGAAGCGAAGTTTTGAAAAGTCGCGTTGAGTGGTGTTTAATTGGGTTGAGGCGTTGTCATTTGAGGGAATGTTCCTGGAAAGTTAATTTTCTTTTGTCTCTGGAGACGCTGGACAAAGGGAGTGTGAGGGCTCGGGAAGTGGTCCAGAAAGTGTCAAAGGATCCAAGTTCATTAGCACTTTCTTCTCCAGCAAAAACCTGTCCAGGAGACTCTCCAGCTCATTTGGAATCGCTTCCAGGGCTCAAGAACAGAGTTCAGGTGCTTAAGCAAAGAGTGGCTGAGGGTGGGGGAGGCCTTCACGCACATTTCCTGTCTCCCTCAAGTGCCTCCAAGGGCTTCTCAATCATTTCTAAAGTACATCCAGCGAATCCCAGGATTCCATTCTGGCTCGTTTCTCTCCAGCAAAAGCGTTGGGTCCAAAAATATTGAAGTGCGAAATATGTCGTTATGGTAATCGTCTCAAGAGTGTGAATTTAAAATCCGCTTTTATAAATCAGAAGAACCTGAACATGAGAGCGGCTAAGTTACCGTATAAAGTCTAATAGCAACCCTGCATTCCACTATCGTATTCCTACTACAAAAACATACGTAGCAATTTTTTTTATTCCCGGTACAAAAAAGAACTGCAAAACCAAACTTTGTTTGGTTAAAAAATAAATAAAATAAAATAATAAAATAATACAGAATTTGTCATCGCATTACAATTAGCTATCATATATTGAGTAAGATTTTAAGAATTTAGTTGTAGGCTTCACGCTACACTGACTTTCTACTTTTGCACGGAACTTAACAAAACACTCTGTATATTATGCAAATGTTGTTAATTGTGATGTAAGGGGGAAGAATTCTGACTCGCAGAAAATTGTAATCAAGAAGCCATTTGATGCTTATTCCATTGTAAGCTACCGTTTCAAATGACAGTTTTAGCGTACGTTCTATTGGATTTGGTTTTCTCCCGAGAATATGAATATGCTGTTCTGTCTGATTTGTTTAAGAATGAGTTTAAAATTATTTGAAATATTACATTTTTTCTGGAGGCCACATCATAAGAAATGCTCTGTACACTTTCAATTCAAATGCAGCTTCGAGTCACTTTCATTTACTAGAGAAAAGCTTGCTTTGTCCAAACCTCCTTTCAATAGGCAATGAAAATAATAATGTTCAAGCAGCATCATTCCACTATTGATCTACTAACCAAGTATTTGATACATTTGGTGAAATTTACTCCAGCGTTTTACGGAGAAAGGAAAGTGAAAGTTGGCTGTTAACGCAGAGGGGAGTCTGCATTTTGTTTGCTGAAAGGAAGTGTGCTTTCCAGTCTACACTCAGGCTCGGACTGAGAGCTCCAAAAAAGTTTTATTGTCTTCAAAATTTTGAAAACAAAATGTCTTTGAAAATCATTTTGAAAAAAAAAATATAGTTTTGAAAACAATTCTTAAAAAAAACATCTTTAGCAAAATGTGTCCTGCTTTTGAGAAAAAAGAAGAAATGGGAAAGCTTTGAAAAAAAAATTCAATACAACAGGAATTCCAATAAAGGTGAGTAAAGCTACATTATTTTCTTTGAGAATTTTTTTTGGTGCTAACACCACTTGATCACTTTGAAAACCCCCCACTACCTTGAGGGGGGTTCATTGAAAAAAGACCCTTTGGAGTCTTGACATTCGCTTCAAAATCAAACCACCCCCAAAGTCACTCTCAAAAGTGATTTGGGGGCTCATACTAAAATTCTTTACAGTCCCCCACCCCTTCACTTGCATGATAAAAAATCTGACTTTCTTTGAGGGCTCTTAAGGTTCATATTGGCTTTGCTAGGAAACAAAAACCAATTGGTCTCATCAGAGCTCACTTCATCTTTTAATGTGCCGGATTTTTTTGGTAGAAATTTGTTTGATGCTGGAGAAAGGAGCGCTGAAAAAACAAGCGCTGGAGAAAGCTGTGGATTGCTTTCTCCATTCGTCTTCCCTTTCTGTCGAAAATAATTACCACTTTTACTATAAATTATCAATTAATCCACCTTCTCTTTACAACCTCAGTACAAACTATGCCTCCTTCTACAAACCCAGAAAATTGGCAGTTACGCTGCCAGCGTCCTTAAATTTCATTGGCTCCGCCCATCACCAGACGCTGCCGGTCACGGTTCGATGGAAAGTGGAAATGCACTTTTCTGAATCGCTCGTGTTTTTGTACTAATTTTAGAACACGCTTCCTTAGAACAGGTTTTTTTTCTGAACATTTTCTAAATTTTTTATTGTATATTTTCGGCTTTTGTTTTACGTGCGTTGTCTATGCTAACTCAAGAACACATATATCATATTATTTCACATATTTCGTGTGGAAACTCGATTCTAAAACCACGAAAAATGTTGTAATTGTTCTCGATAAAGAGAGCGTTCTTTTATGTCCTGCAGAAAGAGAAAGCCGGGACAAAGTAATTTTTCCAGTACAACAAAACTCTTAACCAAAATTAAAAAAAATCTTGACCAATGGGATACAAAAACGTCACTACAAGTTAAACTATCCAAACATGCCCGTCCTAGGACATGAGGATTGTCTTTTTTTTCATTGATGCCATTTTCTGAACTTTTTTTCTTTTGTGTACATTACATAAAAACGCTCTATACAAACACTTTAAAAAAAACTTTACAATACTTAGGGAGAAAGATTTAGATCTAAAATATGTATGCTGTAAAGTTTCAATTACTTAACTGAAATTCACGCTCAGATGGCGGAATTACGCTGTATTTGTTTCATTTGGTGTTGTCATCTGACAAAAGTACTTACCTTTAGTTATGAGTATGTTAGAAGTACTGCAAGTATTACCAGCACTTTGAAAGTACTGCAAGTATTTTAAAAGTATTGGATGGAATAAATTAATGTTCTCTAAATGTAGCAGTGAAAGTGTTGGATTTGTGACGTTTTCCGAGTCATTCTCCTTTGCATGAGGAGTGAGTGTTGTGTCTTTTGGGACTGGAACGCCTGGAACGCGCCCTGGAATTTTAAGAAGTGGGACTTGGCTTGTAATTTTAATGTTTTCCCGCCGAGCCCCACCAAGCCCACGCAAAGCCACGCTTTGGAGTCCTGCCCATTCCAGCTCAATTAGAAATTATTCCAAACACATCTTCGTTTCGGTTTGGAAATTCCAGTTTCTCCAGCACCATATTTTGGCGGCAAACGATTGGAGCAGGAAGCAAACGCGATTCACGGAAGCAAGCGATTTTTAAAAGTTCCCGCTATCTTGCTCAGTGACAAAAGCTTCCTCCACTCGCATACTTCAGACGCTTTTACAAAGAGCTTCCAAGGGCCCGCTTTTCTTAAGCATCAGCTCCCATTTCCGGTTTCACCAGCAGTGGTTCTTCTCTAGGAAAATTTCTCCAGGAGAGGTTCTCCAGCAAAAATAATTTTTATGTAAGGTGCCTGGGGTTTTTCCTGGAGCTCATGTCATCAGGATTTAACAGGTTTATGGGGTTGGGGTTGCGGTTATCCCTTCAAATTCCCTTCTTTCAACTCCAGCAGCCTTTTAGAACAAATGTCAAATGCTGTGTTCAAAACACTGTATTGGGTCATACCGTTTCCCACTATTGTTCTGTTAAAAATTTGAGTTTAAAAAAAATATATATTCTGAACACGTTTATTTTTTTTATTTCCGCTTAAATCCGTGGAAAGTGCGCTCATTATTATACGGAACAATTTCACCGTTTCGAAGAACAGTCATTAAATACTTTTGAATCCCACGGCTCGAGGAAAATTGTGCCGGTAAAAAATTTGGAAAAAAAAAGTTTTTCGTCGAAGTTGAAGTGGAGCGCGTGAATAGCGGATGAGCGGGAGTCTGTTTTTGAAGGTAACCGTTAGAGACAACGGTTTTTTGTCACGGTGTTCAGGGAAGACATATGTGTGCAAATGAAAACAGGAAGTGGAATGTTTAACCCAGTTTTAAAATTAGACTTGTCTCTCAGGAGGTGAAGCCCTATCATCCGAGAAGCTATTTGAAGAAACTTTTCAGAACATCTTTTTTTTATCTTAAAATAAGAATCTGGGGCTCAGTTTTAGCAGTTTGAACAGCAGTTGAGACTTTGCGTTGTCAAGAGTTTAACTTGGAGAATGTACCGTATGGTAAGTTGCTAACTTTAAAGTTGTATGTGTTTCCCGATTCCGTGCCATTATCTCTCAAATAAAAATTTCTGCAAAATAATCTGCAAAAAAATCACTAAAATAAAAATCTCTGCAAATCAAAAGTCTCTGCAAAATAATCTCTGCATGCTATGTATGTATGTATGTTAATGGAGGGGGTATTTCTACCCACACCGCTCAGGCCACAATCGGGCCCATTGCAGTAAC
>JAQFYP010002729.1:0-12140 GCA_034694865.1 Bilobella braunerae | reverse complement strand
CCGGGACTCGAACCCGTGCCCGTCCATTGGCTAGAGCTCAAGGCTCTAACCACTTGGCCTACAAGAGTTGGACACTTCTGACAATATTATTTTAAAACGTTTCAAAAATGGAATTTCAGTCGGAGAGTAGTGTTTTTTTTTGCAAATGATATGATTTGAATTCTGAATTTGCAAAATTGCCAAACAAAATATTTCTGGCAAAAAAAAGGCTTAGAACAGTTTTCGACTAGTTATGTTTACTTTTGTTTGGTTGTAACATATGAGGGTAATTTCACCTAGACAACTTTATACCTCTACCTTCGATAATATTTGCACAATGCATGCGCTCCACAATCACAGGAGGTTCTAGAATTGAAGGCATTATGAGTTTGGGCATAATTCAAACCATCCTGAAAAGGCGGTAACGTGTTTTATAACTGTCGAAAGATCAGTTGTTAACCCTGTAAGTTTCATACTGGAAAAAAGTTTGTTACTTTCTCGCTAATAAATGCTTAGATGCCTTCGGTTCGCTTGATGTTAAAACTTCAAGTAATTTTTTCGCAGACTTCTTGAAAATATAATAAAGACCGGTACAATGCCCTTTGCAAAGTTGTACTAGCAATAAGATTGGCCGACTTATCAATTAAATTTGGCCTGGTGCAAAGATCTTGATTTTCTTCCCTACCTATCTTACAGGTACACATATCTTGTGTTTTCCCTATCGTAGCACGATACCTATCCTTTGCGTTTCTCTATCCTAAGCATCATACCCCGGGTGTTTTATTTCTTGATTAGACTTTTCTTAATGTCTTGTGAGGAGTGTAAGTCATTGTTTCTGCGAAATGAATATTTGGGAACGTGCGGAAATCCACTTTCTTAGCACACGATATTGTTCAGCCTTTATGGCACCTTAAGGGCCCTCGACCCTTAGCTCAACTCTAATTCGCTCAAAACTGGGGCCCTTAAGAGCTTTTGAATGAAAATTTTAATTTTTGAAAAATTTTGAAAAACTTTTTTGACATTTGAGTTCTTAGTTTTTGTCATGTTGAACACAAATAAGCACTGTTGTGTGCAATTTTACCGTTTTTTCATGCGGGTCAATTTTTCGAAATAATTTAGACTTCGCGATTTTTACGCTTGTAAAAATCGTGCAAATTATTTTTGGCGGTTAAGTTTTTGAGAATTTAAAAATGGATCATTTTTTTAAATGGCGTTTTAAAAATAAGCTTTTAAAATATGAGTAGTTTTTGTAATAGGCTGCAGCGCAACTGTTTTGAGTTTGAATTGAAAAACATTTCTGTTTAACTATTTTTAATTTATAAAAGTTTGGTTTTGAACAGAGTATGATTTTAAAATAAAAATAAAACTTAAAAAAAAATGTGGTTTAGTTCATAGTTAATGGGTTTAGTGTTTCAGTAAATTTATTTTACACTTTTGCTAAGGGCTCCTTTAAGCCCCCATTCGTCCTTTTTAAATCACGTTTTTTTTTATTTAAAAAAAATTAAATGCACATTTAATATTCGAAACATTACGTTGCCGTAAATAAAGTGGACCTACCTACTTTCTGGTCTTTTTGTGTTCATTTTTTCAAAGTTTTTGTGAATGGATGCGAAGAACGCCCTAAACTGATTTGTTCTAAACAATGCAATGTTTAAACTGCTTTCAAGAGGTTTAGAAAAAGAAGTATACCAAAAAAAAAGTTAATAATTTTAGAATAATTTTTTTCCTTCTAATTTTGCAACGTAACATATTCCTTTTATGTTTTGTGTATGAGTCAGTATTGGGGCCCTTAAAGGGTCCCTCTACCTGGAAACAAATGGAGGTGTAATAAAAGTGAAAGTCCTCAAGGGCCATTTATTTGTGTTGAGCCAATTAATTGAAGACGATGAGAAGAATTTGATCTAGTGAGAACAGCCTCTGCCCTTGAGTTGTCAGGGGCGGAGCCTAAAGGACTATTTTATAATGGCTTGTTCAAAATCAAGTGCAGAATTAGGTGGTCAAAATATTTAATTATTTACTTCGTACCTCATAGGTAAATTCTAAATACAAAAAATCTCGTTTTAAGAACCGGGAATTTAAAATCACCCTGTGCTTAAAAAATCACATTGTAACCAGATACGGCATAGTAGGAACTTCCCTTTGGCGGACGGTGCGTCCTTTTTAAGAATAAAGTTACCGGCGAAGCGGTTTATGATGGGTTCAGCTACGGAGACGTTGGTTACGATACCGGCTGAAATGTATTGAAAAAAACCGTTTCGCAATTTATTTGAAAAGGTCACGTTAGGAAACTGGTCTACGTTCTAGATTTCGATTTCTAGATGCTGTTCTAAATTTTATTTTTTCAAAATCTTGTTCTAAATCTTGTTCTAAATTACTTGTGGCGAGGCCAAGGAGCCATACCTACGGAATTTAAAATTGAAATTGTCTAATCAATCTTATTCTGTTCAATAAGCTACGGTGTGCCGTAGGTCACGACGTTACGGCAGCTTGCTAAAATCCCATGATCTTATCCACACAAAATCCGAAAGTTCGACTTTAAAATGAAAATTTTACAAATTTTCAATCACGAAATAATAGAAATTTTAATCGCGAAATAAAAATTTTCAATCATGGAATTTTAAAAAAAAATTATTTTTCATCGGTGGATCAAACTTTAGCTACCCTAAATTTAAATTAAGGGACTTGTAAAACTTTTGTTTAGAACGGGATCAAGTCGCTGAAATGATTATTTGAAGAAATTGTCTGATATTTTGAATATCAGCAGTTAATTGTGATTTAAGAAAAATATAATAGTAAAAAGTTGTGATTTAGAGAGTGTTTTAAATGTGGAATATAAAATTTGAAGTTTAATTTTAACTGAAATTTTAATTGTCAAGCTTATTAACTAATTTTATTTCAGCTATCTTATTTAATATTTAGTTTATTAATTATTATTTCATCAAAATTGGTACTGGAAACACAATTACAAAACAAATAGTTTGACGTTCGTGATTTCATCTAAAAGAGAACTTTCACATACAATTTTGTTTGCAAACTTTTCAAAGGCGTTTCTTTCAGAGTAGAATTTTTTTTAGAACAAACTGATTTTGAAGAATTACTATGAAGGTTTTTGCTTTAAATCTTGTTTTAAAAATTTATTAACTTGGCTTGTAAAGCTATGTCTCCACTAACCGTTTTGATTGATCCACTTTTCCTCTCATAGTCTCACCAATTGGCAATTAAACTAATTGCAGTTAACTAATTAAGTAATTGAATCTTTTATTTAGTTCAATGGATGTAGCCATATGTAAATTGGCAAATTACGAGTAGATCAAATGCAGAAAGATGAGCAATTAGTTTTAATCGTAATTTTTAGATAACTAGATAATTGTTGCTCAAGTTAATTTTAATCTAATCTAATTCAATTAGTTCTATTTTCTTAGAAAATGGTTTTCTAAAATTGAATTTTTTTTTAATATTTTAAAACAGCTTCTCCCCAGCAGCATCTTAACACTGCTTCATTAGCACGTTGGCTTTCTCAAGCACTAGAATGCGTTTCTCAATGAGCTTGAGCGGTCCAACGGAATTGAGACCGCCATCTTTCCCAATGACACTTTATACAAAATTTAAAACAAAATTTGGAGAAAAAACAACAGCAAAGTTTGTTTTTAACGTTCATTTAGAATTTGAAATTATATGAATAACTTAATTTTTTAAAATGCTGGGCGATGAACTTGGAAATGCCCTTCATTTGCTCTGTGAGAATGTCCAATCTGTTCTAAACTAAAATGTTAAAATTAAAAAAAAATATTTTTCTTTACAACTTTTTGATTTTGACACAATATTTTGAGACAGGCCAATTAGATAAGAGTAGAATGAATGATCCAAAGAGAATTATAATTAACTAACTTTTAATGTAATTAATTAATCAAACAGACTCTTATAATCCAGATTCCAGAAAAGGGCCCACTTTCAACTTCCGGCAAATTCTGATTGGTCGAGCGAAAGAGAGAACCTCATTGGTTGAAAAATGTTTGGGTTTGTCCGATTTTTGTCATAATTTTTACGTAAATTTTAGAGTGTCGTTCAATTTTTTTTGTCTCAAACATGGCTTAGTCAGGAGTACGATGAGGTAGTTATTATTTTAAACTCTGTTTGAACACGCCTTTTTAGAACAGAATGATGCGGGCGGTTTTGCTTTAAATCTAGTTTTAAGGCAGCGGCTTTGTTCAAATAAGCCACTATTTGCCGCCGCGGTACTCCGTGGCACAAGACGCTATGACACTGCTCAGTCCCAAGGTCTAAACCCCAATGATTTTGTCCCTGTGGTAACAAAATCCCAAATTTGGAGAACTTGATTTTTTAGTTTGAAATTTCTAATTATTAATTTCAAGATTTAATGATTTCTAAGTAATTCAAAATAGAGTTCGGTATTTCCACCCAGTTTCATGTACTCTTTTTTTTGTGAAATTAAATTTCCAATTTTGATTGGAGCTCCATTTTCTAAATTTAAAACAAAACATCTAAAAGTCATAACCTGCATTGTAAACCTAATCCACCTACTTCTTGGGTTCATTTTCTCATTTTGTGATTCGATACAGCACCAACAGCACCATTGAACAACAGTTCAACAGTGAACAGCAACAACTGTTTGGTTTTAAACAATGTTTTCCAAAAAAAAGTTTTGTTTTAAACTGCATCAAAAAGTGTAGAAAAGGAAAACGATGTTTGAAAGTATATTGTTCATTTATATTTAATCTTTCTAAAACTTCCCGTTCTGCAATAGCATTTTAAAAAATGTTATTTTATAAAAAAAAATTTAATTAGGTTGAGAATCTATTTGCATTCTGTTCTAATTTCTAACGATTTGCAAAGATAGGCCCTTGACGTTTTTCAAAGATTGGCCATGACGTTTTGCAAATCGACGCTGGAATAGGTCAAAATATCTTCACTCCAAAAAACTGTCTTGCGACAAAAATTGTCGTAACACTCAATTTTGCGTCAATTCTCTTCCCTCTAAAAATAGTCTTTTCAAAAAAGAATTTCTAAAAAACGATTTCTAGAATAGAGGTCAATGAGCATTCCTTGGTCAGATTAGTATTATGATTTTTTTCATCTCCATCATGTCCCACTTTTAGAATCGTTTCCTTACGTAGCGTTTTCCAAGAAAAGAAGCCTACTTTTTTTAAATCAATTTACTAATAGAAACAAAAAAAAGTACCCTCTGTACAAAATAAAATCCACTTAAAAATGGCAGGAAAACTACAATTATTAGTACTCTGTTGGGCTTACATTGAGAAATTGATGCAAATGGCGCCTAGGCACGTAGCTCAGCGCAGGAAAACAGGAGCAACGGACGCAAGATTTAGTGTTACGACATTTTTTGTCGCAATTTTGTTTTCAGCGTAGCGACAATATTTTGACATTTTTCAGCGCTGTGGCGGTTTAGTTGAGGATGAGCCTGAGAGGGAACTTAGAATGCAAATGAGTCCAAGCTATTGACTTCACAAAATACATATCCTATAAATTGCAGGAAAGCGATCTAATTACAATTAAAACATAATTGTGACAAATTGATTAACTAATTAATTAAAACAAGTAATTGAATAATTCAATTTTTCTTTCAGTTCTGGAAATTATTCTAAGAAATTGGGTGTAGTTTTATAAGTTATTTTCAATGGCGGAAGAGTTTGAAAAGAGTGTTTGAAATTTTTCTGGGTGAATTTTATTCTATTTTAAATACAATAAAATTCAAAATTAGAAATAAGATTATTAAATAATTAAAATTAAAAATTGAAAGTTTTAAAAAAAAAATTTCATTTTCTAAAATAGGTAAATTGCAAATGGACGAAAACTAGCTGTCAATACATTTTTTTTTTAATTTACAAAATTTCGCAACTTCTCTGAACGGAATCAAAAATTAATGAAAACAAAATTCAGCACCACTTCGTTGCTGTTCTTGAGCAATACGTCAGAATTGCTCAAGCTTTAAAACAGAAGCGATTGGGATCATGCGCTGGAAAATTTTGCTCAAATTCAAAATTTAGCAATAAATACGAACACAAAGCTTTGTTTTTGGAATGACGTGGATTTTTTTATTGGGGGAGAAAAGAGAAAGTTAGAAAAAGAGTGAAAGCATTTTGACAACGAGCCATAGCACGGAAGATGAGAAAGGTTTCTAAATCTTTTTCTAAAAATAATGTTTTTGTTCTAAACCTATCCAGTGAACGGAGAAAAAAATTTGGATAACAGAATTTGTTTGATAAATATGAAAAACTAGGCAACCACACCCAGCCTAGGCCATAATGATTTTTAATTTTAAAAAATTTGTTTTATTTTAGAATTTAAATAAAGAAAGATTCTCAATTCTACCGTCTATTAGAGTGCGGGTAAGTTTTTGTTTGACCAAGTAGAAAAAGGTTTATTTTTGACACATGCGTGTTTCCGTTCACAGTAAATTATATAAACACTTTTTATTTATAAAATTAGTTTAATAAAAACAAAAAATTTCTCTGCTTGTAAACTCCAATCCCTTCCCCTACTACCCTCCTTTTCTTACGCACGCTTTGGCTTTTTTATATAGAGGATAAGTGGCATGATAGCGATAATTTTGATTAGATAAAATCATATCAATTTATCAAAAGATAATTTTTGAAGTCATTGCTCATAGTTCTAAATATTGGAAATTTCACCTCAGAAAAAAAAGTAAACGTTTTTTATTTTAAATTTGGGGCTTCTTTTTTACGTTACAGTTGTACAAGGTTGCAATTCAGATGCACAGTGCATTTTGAGGTATGGCTAACTCGGCAACAACGACTACTGCAATAATTGTGCAATAATTGTGGTTTTAGAATTTAAATACAATCGTAGTTTTGAAAATCAATTGCTAGACACGGACGGATGGATGGACGCACAGAAAAAATAAGGCAGGCAATTACTGTATTATTTCAACAATCATTTGTCGTGACGTTCGACTCTCGCAACGTCGCCAAACTGTGCTTATTTTGCTACGCTGCAAACGCTCTTTGCCTCATCTAAAAATATCCAAAAAATTGTTTAAATTGTCGAATTCAAAAATTTTGAAGCAAAATTCAGCAATTATGTATTTCTAAGTTCCTCGAGCTCCGATGACTAATGTAAAAACAAAAACAAAGTCAATTTTTGACCTCACGCGCAATCAATTAATTAGTTAATTATCGACGTAATTAGTTAATGGCTCATTTAACATTACCTCATTGCGTTCATCGCACAGCCAATCATGACGTCGATGCTCTCGCAGTTCCGTTGGTCTGAGTTCAAGTCCACTTAGAAAAGTTTAGAATTAAAAAAGAAGTTTAAAAAACAGGCTTCTATTTTTTAGATTTTCTAAAATTGACATTAAAAATGTTTTAGAATAGCGACAAAGCACCTGGAAATACCATTTATTTCCAATTTGTGGTTGAGTATATCTACTCTGTTCTTTCATTTTCGTACTTTCATTTAACAATTTAATTTTCTTTTTATTTAAACTAAATATGGACATCAAAATTTCATTTTAATTGTCAAGCTAATTATTTAGGTACGTTTCAACTATCTACATTCCATTTTACACAATTACTTGAATTAAAAAAATACTCCAAATCCGCCTATAAAAAAATCTGTAAAATAAAGTACAACTATTTGAATTTTGAAATATTATTTTGCAAATTTAAAATGATGTTTCTGTTTCTTTTTTTTTAATAAACACTCTCTGTTCTAGTTTTAAAAATACCTTCGCTTCTTCAAACCAAGGTGTCTTGAAAACCAGTTTATTCAAACAAACGCTTATCGTTTGTTAAGCGTTTGTTTGTGTTTAAACCTAAAAGAATTGTGTTTTGACTAATTTAATTGTGCTCTAATTTGAAACTATTAAAACTAGTTGTTTAAAAATGAATATTTCCTCTTCGTGTGTTATTCTTCAATTAATTTTCAATTGAGAAATTATTTATCCTTATTTTGAGGACTGAGGAGTAATTTTAGTATAACTCAAATAAATTATAATAAACATTGCAATTAATGACATTCCCTTTTCAGAAGATGTTTCAAAAATTGTGCTTCAGTTTCCTAGACCTAATGGCAGAAAAACTACTTTTCAAAGACATTATGTGTGAGTTCTATAAGAAGTTTTGAATGGTGGATTTGTTTAAAAAAATGCGCTGTGAATATTTTTCGCTGTTACTTGCTTTAAAAAATAATAATTTTGGAATCTAGAATTTTAAAGAAACTTAAGTTTTTTTTAACAAACAAATTTTCGCTTGTGTTTTTCTTTATCAGAATTGAGCCCTAATGAAGGGCAATTGAATTTTACTTTATATTAGGAATTGAAGTTTAAGATCAAATTTTAATCTTAATTGTCAAGCTCGTTAACTAATTATGTAGTCTAATTAATTAACTAATTAGTTAACTTATTATTTCAATTAGCTTATAATTTTTTATATAAAATTTAATAATTTAATATTTGAAGCAACCACTGGGGCATACTAAAGGAACAAAAGGAAAAAGAATTGTTCTCAATTGTATTGTAAGCCTTATACAGTGTGTCTGTTTGTAGAATTTTTTTTTTGAATAATTCAAAGCGTTTTAAATTTATTTACAAAAGTATGTTTATTTGAATCGATTGTTTTTTTTTAGAACAAAATGAATGTAGGCATTGTTGAAAATGGAGTTAACATCTACAAAGCTAATATTTCTGCTCAACTAAAATAGTAATGTTAATTGTAAATGGGGATTAAGCTACGCATAGCTACATCGAAGACTTTAATTTAATTGATAGAGGCACAGTTAACTAATTGAAACTTTTATTAAATTGAGGCAAGTTTAGTGAAATGTGAGTAGATCAAAGGTAGAACTGTAGAGAGTAAATAGAGTAATTACCGTTTTCCGGCTTTTAATTGTTGGTTAATTAGTTAATTACTTATTAAATTAACTTTGCTTGTTTTCGTAGCGTTCATCGATGAGCGAACCACAAGGTCGTAGCAATTGCAGTTCTCTGCATCTGGTTCCACGGAACAAATGTAAAATTCAAGAAAAAGTGACCTCTGACATGCCAGGGAGCTTTAATGGCCATTACTAATTTTAATTAATTAACTTGTAGTGCGTAGTTAATTAATCAAAGTGTAACTAGTCCATATTCCAGAAAATGGTCCACTTTTCACTTCCGGCTGGTTCTGATTGGTCGCGCGAATGAGGGACTCTCATTGGTTGAAAAATCAAAGTGCGTTTGTACTCCGTTGACATTTATATCCCCAATTTCTCATGGACATCAAAGCTACTGTTCAGTTTGGTGGGATATTCCAATTGAATTAGGAATAATCAACACTAATATTTTTCTAATATTAAAGAGAAAGCACAATTTCCTACTCCGTAAACATGTTTTAAAAGTTGTTTTAACAAACAGAGCGGTAGGAACTTCCCCCTTTGTGGTGCGGTGAGGTGAACTTGCTGGGCGACTTAGAATGCGGCCTAATCGTTTCAAGTTATGGCGAGGGAGTTGAAAAAAGATGAGTAATGCCTTAGGGTTAGGTTTTTAGGTGTTTACCGTTTAAGCGTCACCTTATCTACAAAACGAAGGGAACATACACACGCAACATTTTTCAAGCTTTCTAGCGGCGTTTCTATTAAATTTTTTTAGAATTTCAAACGTTTTTAAAAAGAAAGTTTACAATTTCTAATCTAGTATCATTTATGTGACCCTTAGCCTAATAGGAGCACTTTAAGGGCCCACTACGTCAAGTTCAACTTTAGTTCAATTAAAACGGTGGCAGGTCAATACCGAGAACTCTAAACCAAGAAAATCAAAACCGAGAAATCCTAAACCGAGAATGAACATAATCATAGTATGGCTTTTCTCGGTTATGGTCGTTTTCGGTTTTGATTTTCTCGGTATTGACATGTAACCATTTATAACACCCTAACTAACGTGGATCTGGTGGTAATGTACCGGGGGTTAGGAGGGGGTACTTAAGTGACCTTTGGCATGCCAGAGAGCTCTTTAAGGGCCCATAATTCGGGTAGTGCGTCTAAAAGCTTCGCATCCTTTGGACTTAAAAGTGAGAATTTAATTAATTACTGTTTAGTGTAGTTAATTAATGTAAGAGTCAATTAGTCCAGAAGGCACAAAATGGGCCACTTTTCACTTCCGGCTGCTTCTGATTGATCCAGAGAAAGAGGGACTCTCATTGGTTGAAAAATCAAGATGAGTTGGGTTTCCATACCGTTGAGATTTCTAGGATCATTTTCTTGTGCAATTTGGTTTTACTTTTAGTTTGCATTTTAAGAAGAGTATATATGAGCATATAATTCGAACCGCCGTTTTAAAAGCAAAGCAATCCCATTTTTTAACTCACACTTGTTTTGAAAAAAAGTTGCTTTAAGTCTTTAAAAAATAATTTTTTTCTTTCCACAAACTTTGTAACGGTGTTTGTATTAGCAAGAATTTTTTTTAGACTCAACTTATCATTATTTTCAATTCAAAAAACTTTGTTTTAATACTGTTTTCTTTAGAACAGAAGGTTTCAGAAGGCCTGCTTTTAAATTCAGTTAAAAAATCACTGGTTAAACGTCACTTTTTAGAACAAAATAAGGCGGAATACGAGGAGGTAAATCTGATTGGTCGAGAGAAACAGGGACTTTCATTGGTTGAAAAATCAAAGCTAGTTGAGTAGGCACTCCGATATGTTGAGATTTTAAAAAAATTCTGCTAGACTTTTGGAATGTAAATGTAATGTAAATGTAAATGTAATTGCAGTTTTGAAGTGCAATTGCTAAACACGGACGGACGCACAGACAGAAATAACGCAATTACTGTGGTGAATTTTCTCATGGAAAATAACAATTTTAATGTTTTTGCGGGTAGCCCGTACTTGAACTTTCCAATTGAACTTAATTACAAAAAATGTTGTTCAGTAAATGATAATGAAATTAACTTCAAAATCCAAAATTTTAAATTTTAAAAATCAAGATTAAAAAAGTCAGATAAAATTGAATCATGACATTTCGAAAAATTGTTTTCAATCACAAAACCACGAAAAGTATTTTCATCACTGTGAAGATCGCTTAGCTAGCCGCGCAACTGTTAACGATTTTGGTGTTTTTGTGAAGTTGGAATTTCAAGTAACTGTGATTGGCGCGGACGGAAGCAAATTAAACAAAAAATTGAAAGTTTTCAAGAGAGGTTTTCGTAGTTTGTTTTTCTAATTACCTGGATTATTATTATTAGGAAGTTAGGGAGAAAAGAGAAAGTTGGAAAAAAGTGAAAACAGTTTTCTAAATAAAAAAGAGAACCTTTTAGAAGCGAACTTTTTTTTAGAACAAGCCTGTTAGATAACTATGTATTATGTGTATTACTATGTTTATAGTTTAGAGCTCAAATTAAATTTAGTATAAAACAAAAGTTTATAATTAAAATTAAAATTAAAATAAAGAATAAAAATGGCACACCCACTACCAACCAGCATATTCGTTTTTAAATGTTTGCTTTTTTCCTATAAATTGTTTGTATATTTAGAGATTGTAAATTTTAAATATTAGAGCAAATTAACCCTTAGAAATATCAAGAATGTTCGATAACTACCATCTGTTTTTTTTGTCTTTTAATTTTCAATCTGCTTTTGTAAGTGGATGCATAAACTCTTTTGTCTAAACAATGTTTACTAAAAAAAGTTTTGTTTTAAACTGCATTCAAAAAGTATAGAAAGTGAAAACAAAAGATGTCTGAGATTAAAGAAAGCATTGTATTCATCATTTTTAAAACATCTTCTTTTGAAATAGCATTTTTTAAAACTATTTTTTTTTTCGAAAGTTGAGAATCTACGTGTTTTTGCTTAGAAGGAAGTAATTTGGAAGAGAGAATCGCAAATTGCAGGCGAAAGTAGTCGTAAATTCTTTACCTTACCACTCACAGGGTCCTGTCACGTGACACTTTAATTTGATCTCTAATTTCAAAAAAAAAAGTTTAAAGACTGCAAAAAGAATTAGTTTTTTTTTCTGCTCCGAAACAGATCAATAATCAGAATCTTTCTTTGTTCTTTTTGCATGCAGTATGCATCCGAAATTTTTGTTACTTGGTTTTAAAATTTTTTTTTTTTCGAATTCTTTGACATTCGCCAATTGGCCTGGTCAACTGTGGTTGTGCTAGTGAATGGGGGAGGGTGGTTTTGGCCTGT
>JAQFYP010002728.1:0-12142 GCA_034694865.1 Bilobella braunerae | reverse complement strand
CCTTTGGATGCTTCTCAATTTGGAAAAACACTGAATTTGAGACACTGAATTTGAGACGCTGTATTCCCGCCTCAACAGTTTAAGTTTTACACTGAAAAATTAACAAATTGACAAATTTGGAAAATACCCAAATAGAATTATGCACTTTTGGGGTTTACCGAGATTTTTCGTTTAAAATTTTTGGATTTAGATTTCATTTTTTTTTTAAATTTGAAATTCTTTTGATAGTTTTAGAATTTGTTGAGATTTTTTAAAACTAGCATTGACACTTCTCTTTTCCGGGGTTGAGCAGGAGAAGTCGTTGGAGGTGCAATAGCCGTTGCACACGACGAATTCACCATATCTCAAAATACACTCGGCATCTGAGGTGCAACCTTGTGCAATTGTAACGTAGTATTGGAGCGCCAATTTTAATATTAAAAGCGCTTTCACCTACAATTTTGCGCTTACGACCCTTTTTCTAATACAAAAATTTAAACATTTGGAATAATGTAGCGATGACTTCAAAATTGAATAAAAATTTATGAAATTATGTCTTTTGTGCCACTTTAAATGTATTGAGTTGTGCGCCGCTATCATTTAGCGCTGAAAGTCTTAAAAAATCTCATGTTTCTAACCCTTTACACACTACTGTATCAACTATTCTTCACTGTATCCTAGAGGCGCGCAGCGATTTTGATTCGCCGAAAGAATTCTCAAATTTGAAGCCAAAAGGCGGTAACGGTGAAAATTACGCGCACATTTCAAAACGTTATTCCTATGAGCGCTCGACTTTGTACACTCGCAAATATACACAACGACTAGATGATGGACTAGCTAACCATTTTCGTTTTTATGCCAAGTCCAGCTCCAGTGCAGGCTTAGTTTTTGCCCTTTGCGGAGAAGGGTCATGGGATTGCGCTGAAAGCGTCAAGATAATAAAATTTTTGGAAAAGCTGAAAATGTGAACTTGAATTAAAAAAAATAAGAAGATTAAAGAAAAAGTTGAAGCAAGAGAGTTGCAAGTTGTGGCATTTAGATCACTAAATATTTAAAAAAAAATTAATTTAAAAATTTTAATTGTGTTTAAGCTTTAGGGATGATTTGAAAACAATCAAATTAACCCTAAAATTTTGCTTATGAAGTTCACCTTTCTTCCATTTGCAATTTCTTAACTCTTGCATTCAAAATGTTGGTTTTAGTTCATGACCGTAGTCAATCGCCGATTTTTCTGATTGAAAATAAATTTCAATTAATGTTTAAATCAAATCTTGATTTGGATTTTAATTACGATTAATCTTTAACCATGGTAAAAGTCGTATTTGTAGTTTAATTTTATTTTCATTTTTATTTGTTTAACATTTGTATCCAAAATGGCCAAATATTTAGTTACAGATTCGAGAAATATTGAAATTTTAACTGAAACGCCGTCTGGAATTCTGATCGTTTCCCTCACAAGTAAATCACTACTATTTAGTTTCTCTCTTGAATGAGTTGAGTTTTGTACTCAAAATTTTCAATTAAAAAGAAAACGGTGGCAGCGGTCATTTTTAAAGTTTCAAAATTTTCAAAACTGAATATTTAAAAATTAGAAAAAAAAGGTTTTCTAAATTCCTGTTCCAACATGAATTTGCGATCAAGGTGGAATTTCTATTAAAAGCAAAGCTTTCAGCACTCTGAGCCCACACTTTTAACCATTAACTACTTTTTTTTTTAAAACAATTCAGAACAATATTTGAAATTTTATTTTAAAATTTACACCATTCACCTGAATGAAAATCTACAGAATTTGTTCGCTTCATGCGTTGCAACCTAACCGAGGCTTAAACAGCGTTCTTACATCCCTAGAAGATGCTAAGGATATTTTGAAATAAAATTTTGAAAATGTGGTGAAAGGGAATGAAAAAAAATTGACAAAAGTTCTGAATTGTCCCGATGAATTAAAATAAAATATTTTAATAAGAGTTTAGAATTTAATTGGGATTACCTTTTGTAGTTTAATTTTTATAAATTTTACTTTTAGGTAAAATTTGTATGGCGAAATATTGACAATTGCAAATTTTGGAAAGAGTCACATTTTAATTTATATGCTATCTTGGATTCCGTAGCTTTTTCCCATAGGGTTTAGTTCGAAGTTTAGTTTATTCTAAGGCGATTTGCTTGATTGTAAAAATTGTGATTCCTTTTTATTTTATTTTAATTTCAAGCGGATTCGCTAACCTCATTTCTCAATCGCTGAATTTTCGAATCCGCAGTGAATCGCTTTTCGAATTACATCCGTTTTCTACGTTGTTGATCCTAGAAATCACGATGAGATTTTAAAAACTTTGGAAAAATTGAAAATGCGTCTTTGAATTAAAGCAAAATAGGGGGTTTAAAAATTAAAAAAAAAGAAGAGCGGCAACTTGAAAAAATGTATGTATCGAATTCTGGCGAGGATTGTCATGAAATATTCTTATTAGTGATTATCCTTTAATTGTGTTTAACCTTTAATTGCAATAATTTAATTATTTAAATTGAAGATTTTTTTTTATACATTTTAGGCAAAATTTCAAGCGACCTTTTGAAAATTGCAGAGATTCGCTGAATAATTGTTTTTTTTTTAATTTCAGCGCCGGCTGGAGTTTTGCTAGATTTTGACATAACAGTAAATTTAGGTTTAGCTAAAAAGGTGCTTTTTACCAGTATTTTTGAAATTTTTAAAATTTCGCGAATTTTGATTTAAAAAAAGATTTAAAATTTGATTTCAAGCGATTTCTTAATCGCTGAATTTTTAGAATCCGCGCAGGAATCGCGTCTCAAAATTCATCTGTACCATACTTTGCTGGATATACTGGAAGTCAAGCTGTTCGACGTGAAATGTCTGCCACTGAAATTTTGTAATTTTCAAATTTCTTAAATTTTGTGTTAAAGTCTTCTATAGGCGCTGAAGCGCTGCTAATCGCTTCGGCTGGAAACCATCAAATCTTTGCGTATGTTATCTCGGGCCACTGAGCTCTTCTGCGTGAAGTAACAACTTGGTCTATAAAAGTTTAAGCTTGAAAATTTTGAACGAAAAATCAAGAATCAAAATCGCTGAAACTGATCGCTGGCACTGGAAGGGCAGACAATTGGAATAATTACTACATTTGGAATGAGTGCGACGTCTTGTTCAGCCGAGTGGCATTTCCGTTTGAAATAATGCAAATTTTCATTATATGAAAATGATGTATCATTCGTAGCAGAGATAATACGGTATATTTATTAATTTTTTATAAATCAGGTCAAGAATCGCTTAAAGCGTCGTTGCAACTTTTGATGTTCCAATTTGACTTAATACTTAATTAATTTAATTTTTCATTTATATTTTAATTCCGATTAAGTTTTAACTATGAAAAGTTTAGTTGTCGTTTAATTTTCTTGCAATTGCGTGGAATTTGCCTGCTCGAACTCCGATTGCTTCTAAAAGTCCAAAACTAAGAATCGCTTCAAAACCTTTAAACACAAGTTTTCAAACTCCCTTTGACGCGGAAAACGCTGCGTCTTTCATTGCAGTTGCACTGCACGTAAGCTCACCTTCCACAGAACTGCGGAGGCGAGGAATGGTTTTTATACAACAAAAATTCAGCGATTATGACCGCCATTGGTCCTGGAAATGCCTTAGACAACGGCCATAGAATTACATAGGATGGAAAAAATTCCTGTGATTCAGCGATTTGTAATCAGCGTCAACTTTTTTTTCTGCTCTCAAACCACCCACTGCATGTTTTCACTTCACTTCGAATATTATTTTGTTCCTAGCCAATCGCTGCCGAGCGCTGATTCAGCTCTAATCAAACTCAGTTATATTGTCGATTTTTAACATTTTGAAGAATAAAAAAAATGAGAGAATTGCATTCTCCTCATTTCAACAAGAAATTAGTTCAAAGCACACACTATTAAAAATGAAAAATTAATTAACTTTTTTTTTTAAATTAAATTATTTAGAACAATGCACGACAATTTGTAAAATTGTTTTTTTTTTCGATTTTTTTTTCAACAAAAGCTCACCTCTGTGCCACTTGAAATTACTGTCAGAAAATTTCACGTACAAAAAATGCTTGTCCAGATTCCATTGAGCCACTTCAAAATCTCATCATCAAAATTATGCTAAAATTTCTGTCTGGAGTTGTCTCGCCTAAATGTAGTATTTTATTAGTAATTGAAACGCTGTCAATCAGCGTCCAATTACTAATTAATTGGTAATTAAATTTAATCACAATTTTAATGACATGCAGATTGGTCAATTATGCGGCGCCGGTAAAATCGCAATTCAAAATGGCAAATTTTGGGAAATTTCACACTCGGGAAATAATCAAAATTTTCAAAATTTCAGTTCCGTCTGGAATTTAGGTGTTGTTTTCTAATGTAAAATTAATACTTTTATGTACTTCGGTTACTAATTTTCTGTATTATTATTATAAAAATGTTTTTTTTTTTAATTTTCAATTTTAATTTTAATTTAATTAACTATTTTAGAACGTGATTGTAAGCGTCTCAATCGCTGAATTTTCGAATCCGCAAAGAATCGGTTTTCAAATTCATCTGTTCTACACGTCACGGTGAAAATTCACGCTGTTTGCGTCCCTGAATCAACAGCAGTTGTGAGCCTCATCGCTACAAACAAAATGCTAATGGAAGGTGACCATTCTTTCGAATGCATGCTTCCAGCGATTTTCAATCGTCTCCCTCAATCTCCCGTCTCAATCAGTTTGCTCACCTTCCAGTGTCATATTTTTCGCAATTCTGTTTTCCGAATTCAACACTTGTGAAGAATAGAAACAATTTACTGTAGAAATCCTCATCATACTAAAAAAAATCTTATTTTTAAAAAGTCTAATGTTTCTCATATTTTTTTTGAAAGCTTGCTTGAATTTTCTTAAATTAAAAAAGCTGATTACAAATAATTACCAAGGTTTTAAATACTTGACCAGTTGCATAATAATATTGCAAAAAAATAATTTGCATAATTTAAACTTTTCTTAGCAAAGGAACCACATCTAACGCAATTTCGGCCGAATGATTTACTACAAAATTCTCCGCATTTCGCGGCGCGCAACTTGAGCAGAAGTGAAAAGTGCCAACCTGGCACTTGCCAAAAAATGACACCCAGATGCCAACCGCGGAGAGTCCAATGCCACAAAGAAATTTCAAGAAATTACGCAGGCGTTCTTTCCAACGAGCAGTTGCGTCAAAAATATGACGCAAAACTGACAATGCTAGAAAACAAGCGACATCAACCAACTTTCCACGCCCCATCCACGATGTCTCATCCGCCTTTGACTCCGCCTTCGCCTGACTTCCTTTGGGTATCTTAACTTTAAGTTTAGCTATAATTTAAATTTAAACAAAGTTTATCCTTAAGTGGATATTAGGAGCAGTCAAGCATCGGCGCTCGCAAAATGCAGCGCTTCATTGAAAACATAAGTTTTACGTTAAAGTCTCTTTGGTATTTAATCTTCTACGGAGCTGAAACGCTGAGTTTGGAAATCATCATTTCTTTTTCAGATTTCATTGAGGCCACCTAGCTCTTCCGCATGAAGTATAAAAACGGTTTATAACGCAATTTTCAAAATTTTAAAATCGATTTTTGAAAATTTGTACATGAGTAAAAATCGCTGGACTGATCGCTGGCACTAGAAGAGAGGAGAATAGGAACATTGCCTACATTTTGGAATCGGCGTTTCCTTTCCTCAGCCCAATAGCATAAAAGTGAGAAAGTGGTAGGTTTATAAGATGGGAATCGCCGACGCAAAACAGCGAACTGTGAAATCGCTGGAACTGGCAAAAGTTGAAGAATTGATAAGTCCGAAAACAGGAATCGCTTCCAGCGTCTATGCAACCTTTCAAGCTCCTTTTGACGCTGAAAACGCTGTTTCTTTCATTACCGTTGAACTATGCATAAGCGACCTTTCCCGAGAACTGTGATGGCGGAGAATAGAAAGTTGCTCTAGAGAACGAAAATTCAGCGATTAGGAGCTGCATTGAAGCCGGTAAAATTGTCCAGGAGTGTGGACAGATTAAAATTTAAAGCATGTCTTCAGCGATTCAGCGACTTGCCATCAGTGTCAATTTATTTTCTGCTCTCAAATCACCTGTTACAACCTTCTGCCCCCATCCAGTGTCATTTAGTTCTGAGCCAATCGCTGCAGAGCGTTGATTCAAGCCAAACTAAATCATGTTCCGGATTCAACGCTTTTTGAAGAATTTTTGGGTTCTCCTCTTTAACAAAAAAAATTAAACACTCATTCAAATAATTTTGAAAATTTTAAATTTTAACTACGAACAAGGAGCCATTTTTGAAAAATATTATGATTCAAACGGATGAGATTTAATTTTTATTATTTTTTAAAATGGCTTTTATGCCATTCAAATTTTTGTCGTCAAAAGTCGTACAAACGTTTTTTTTTCTAGATCGGTTGGGACATAAACTTCATGCAATTTGATAAACTGAAATATTTTTACATATTTTGAATTTGAAAAAAGAACTGAAATGTTGATTGTGGGTTAATTGTCATTAAAATTTTAATTGTTCTTTAATTTTAGACAAAATTTTTATTGAAATCGCGATGAAATGAAAATGCCACAAATTTTGACAATTGCAGATAGACACTCACTTAACTCATTTAACTTGCTCTGATTAACTTTTAGCTTTAACAATTAGTTAAAATTTACTGTTTAGGTGGATTAGCTTTTTAAGGATCGTGAAAATGCAACATTTAGGTTAAAGTCTCGTTGGGACCTCTTGCCAAAGGTGGGTAAATCGAACTACCTACGTACCTATCACCTGCACCCTCAAAGTACCTACCTACCCAATAACCTGCGTTTTTTTTAAATTCAATTACCTGCCGACCTGCGACCTGTAGCTAGCTAGTACCTACGTACAGATTACCTGTGCAGGTAAATCTGCATGTAAACACATTTTTATTTAATGTGTTAATTCTAACTTTAAGAGTTTTATTAAAAGGCCCAATTAGCCTTTAGCTTTGTAACATAAAATAAAGTATTATTTACTAATTTAGGATGAAGAAAAAACTGCAGAAACTAGTATTTTCTTATTCAATAGGAATTCTGCGGGAAATAAACGTATTCAACGCTGACTCTGTTATAGTAGGCGTTTAAGGAAAAATTTTAAGAAAATTAAGGTAAATTTAGCCATTTTGCTCCAAAAACTTCAAAAATTATCTCATTATTGTTTTTATTTATTCTACAATTTTGTCCACAGATACCTGCAACCTGCAAGTTCCAACTACCTACCTACCCACGACCTGTAAAAAATAAATAACCTACGTACCCATGACCTGCATATGTAGGTAGTGCGGGTTTACCCACCTGCGCAGGTCACAGATTTACCTGCTACCTGTGCAGGTAATACCTGCAGGTCTCCACCTTTGCCTCTGGCATTAGAAGACGCTGAAACGCTGCTAATCGCTGCCGCTGGAAACCACCTAACATATTTTTTGGAGAAGTACACGGCCCTGAGAAGCTGCTGAAAGCCTCTTCTCAATTCTTTAGGCAACGGGATTTTTAAAATTTGAAAAAGAAAATCGAAAAAATGCGAAGATTTAAAATTGCTTAATTAATTAATCACTAATTAGACGTATTTGATTTTGTTCACTTTTTGTGATAAATCAAATCATCAAAATCATATTATCAAAGTTTTGCTCTGGAGTTATCTGCTATTTTTGATGTTAAATTATTGATGAAATATGATTTATGATCGTTATAGCGTTGCCAGCTAGTGTTTAATTTTTACTATACCATTAATTTTGTGTTTGGAACGATGTGCCACCTGACGATGGTGTCAGTATTCTAAATTTAAGCCAAAGCACTAGGCAGCGGCAAAACATATTTTAAATCATTTTAGTAGCTTGGGTACATAATCTATTTTTGCAATTCTTTAGTTTAAATGAATAAGTTCCATTGTTCAGGCCAGTGTAGTTCAGATCTGAACTGTTAAGGACCCAAGTATTGTCAGACACTTTGTAAACATATATATTTAGTGCAATTCTGAGAGTCAAGCAGAGAAGTCTAGGTTACATTTAATTTAGCAATTTAAATTATTATCTTCCTAAAACGTTTATTAAACTTATAATCAATTGGACCTAATTGGGAGACGACTCATCAATTAATTAGAACATATGATAATTGTGTTTCCATCACACCGCATCTTCACACATCGATTAATCACCTACGTTCACTTCATTTAATTTAATTAAGTTCACTTTAAGTTTTGATTTTTTTTAAAAATTGGATTATATAGAAATACGAGTCCTTAATTCCTAAAATTATCTATTCGAAATTGAAAAAAATTGTGTACCATTTAAAAATTTGAGTCGTCTAAACTCATATTAAAATTTGTTTCAAGTTTCGATTGCGGTTCAAAATTGATTAGTAATTGATCCGTAATTAATTAATTACTCAAGTAATTCATAAGTTTTTTTTATCATAATTATCACTTGTCACCCCCTAAAAATCTTTATCATCAATATCATCATGTCGAAATTTTGGTCTGGAGGTATCTGCTCTTTTTGATGTGGTATATTATTTTTGAGATCTGTATTATGTAAATTATCATCCGAGAGGTGCGAAGCGTTCTTGAATCTGATAAGAAAAATGATGCGCAAATTTAAAAGCGCTTTGCCTATAAGCTCGTTTCCATAAAATTTGCCCGCAAAAAGCGTGCATGATCGATCTCCATTAAATCTTAATTAGAGATTAAAATTAAATTGTGTTTGAGTTTTAATTGCAAATTAACTAATTAATTGTAGTAATGTAATTCAAAGGAAATTTTGCGTTTTGGAAAATTTGAAAATTTTTAATTCAGCGCCGTCTGGAACTCTGTTCGTATTTTTCATGTGAAATTAATTCTTTGGTTAGCTTCTATTCCAGTATTGACTTCGTCTATTTGGAAGAAAATTTGAATGTGAATAGAAGCGCTGTCTCAATCGCTGAATTTTTGAATCCACAAGGAATCGCTTCTCCAAATTCATTTGTGCTGTACGTGGTTGACGCTGGAAATCATGCCGGCCTTAGGTTAGTTTAACATCGCCCTATCGCTGCAGGCAAAATGTCACTGGAAGGTGACTATGCTTAGGTTAGAAGCGAATTCAAGTCTCCAGCAATTCAGCTATTTGCAATTAACGACAATTTGTTCCTGTGTGCTCTCTCAAACTACCTGTTACATGCGTCCGCCCCACTTCTGGTGCTACTTTGTTCAGAGCCAATCGCTGCGGAGCGCTGATTCAGGTCTAGTCAAACTAAATTATGAAAATATCTTTCAGATTCAAAAACTTTTGAAAAATAGAAAGCACTGGCAAAATTTGGTTCTCATGATAAACATTTTTTTTAATGAAAAAATTTCAAAAAATTTCGTAAATGGTAATTTTTTTTAAAGGCCACTTTTATGCCACTTCAAATTTATTCATTTATAAATCACGTTATCAAAAATGTTTCTTTAGATGTTACGGGCGCTTGAGATGAGAAAGTTAGGTAATTTCAGCTTTTTAATAAATATTTAATTATTATTTAATTAATTGGTAATGATGCATTAACTCAACTTTTACTTACAAATTGTTAAATTGTGCGCCGCTTAATCTGTTAATTAAAAACCCTCGTGTAAAAAATGTTACACACTTCGACTATGTTCATTCTATCGGTGAAGTACACTGCATTCTTGCTTCGCTGAAAATAGGCACTGATTCAGACCAACATGACAGACACACTGAAAATGACGCGCAAATCCAAAAAAAATGCCGTGCTGAAACCTTCCTCTCTCAGTCCTTTTTAGAACATAATTTTTTAAAATTAAATAAGACCTAAAATTTGGTTACATTAAAGGAAAAATTTGAAAACGTGACAGTGACAGCTTGAAAATTTTCTGAATTCTCGAGCTGACCTGCTCAGGGTCACTATGAAATATCTTAAATGTGTTTAAAAAAATGTAATTCAAGTTTAATTGGGATTAAATTTTAATTGTAGTTTAATTTTAATTGGGGTATAACTCAAGATAAATTTTACTTTGTGCAACAAATTGAAATGCAATGAAAATGCCTGAAATATGGTAATTGCAGATTTTCAAAACAATCAAATTTCTTAAATTCAAAACCATCTGGAATTCTGTAGGGCTCGTTCATTTAGTAACTATTTTGTAGTTCAGCTTCAAGATAGTCAATCAAGGGTAAAGTAAGAAATAGAATTTATGGAAATAGATTGCGAATTTTGAAATTTCGAATTTTGAAAAAAAAATGAATAACAACAGAACTTTTCAGAACGTAATTGGAACCGGCGTAACGGCTTTTTCTCAATACCTGAATCTGCAATTACAAAAAGAATTTTCAAAATTTAAAAAATTTGGGAGTGGAAATCGAAACGTCGTTCACCTTGACGAAAAAATCTGATACAAATTAAAAGTAAAAATACTTTAATTGGGATTCATATCTTAATTGTGATTAACTTTTAAGTGCAGTTTAATTTAATAGCAAAATTTTTGCAATTGCAGATTTATAAAACAATCGAATATTGCAAATTATTTTCATCGTAGTAAAATAGTTTAAGTTCCAGTTACGTTTCTTCCTCGTCAACTATTTTATAGAATTTTGAAATTTTACTTTTAATTTGAAAATTTTTTTAGTTTTTTTTTAAGAATTCGATTGACGAAATCGAATCGCGTTTTAAGTGGTACGTGTGCCTAACGTCGCTGAAACTGGGAATGATGCTGCAATTGTCGATGACATTTTTAAGCGATTCTAAATTTTCAAAATCCGGTTCGCAGGGCATTTTTTAAATTTGCATTTTCATTGACTATCTGCTACAGTCTCTAGCGGATGTTATTCCGATGCCCGTCATTCCGGCGCCAGAAACAGCGATTTCGGAAACTCCAGGCCCAGCAATTGTTCCAGGATCAAGCGGCCGACCAACCCACGACACAATCGCCATAATATGACATAATATGACATAATATGAATATGAATATGAATTATATTAAATTATTTTAATTAGGATTAGGAATTTATTTGGGATTAACTTTTGTAATTTAATTTTTGTAAATTTAACTTTTAGGTAAAATTTGTATGGCGAAATCTTGACAATTGCAGATTTGGGTAAGCTTTTCTTTATTATGAAAATATTGAAAATGTTAATTTCTTCTTTAGATTTTAATTGGAAGCGGTTTCGGTTTCGGTGACGACATTTCTCATTCGCTGAATTTCTGAATCCGCGCTGAAATCGCTTCTCAAAATTCGTCGCTGATACTGGAAATCAAACTGTTCGCTGGAATTGGGTTTGGATACGGAGGACATTTTGAAAACGTCCAAGTCAAGAATCGTTTTAAGCGTCCATGCAACTTTTGATGTTCCCTCGCTGAAAGTGCCGATTTCCCAGTAATTACAGTAGAGCTGTGCTTGAGCAACCTTCCAGCAAACTTTGATTTGAACAAACAAACTGTGCATTCTGTATATAAAATGCAACCCTGTACAATGATAGCGTATTTGAACAGCACTAAGTTTAAAATTGAAAACGCTTTGGACTACCTTTTTGTAATTTCTTTTTTCTTTGCTCTTTTTCTAACTGAAAATTTAAAATAATTTAGAACGAATTATATAATTTCAAATTTTTTCAGATTTAAGATCATTTCAGATTTCAAAAATTGTATTTTTCCAAGTTCATTCAATACTTTTGATTAAGTTCCTTCAATCGCAAATTAGATAATGTTAAATGCTATTTATTTAATTTATATTTCAATTGCGGTTAAGTCTAAAAATCATTGCAAAATCACAAGTCAAACTAGCAAACTTTTTGAAATTTCACACTCGGGAAATAAATAAGAATTTTCATGGCATTCAAATAGATCAATTCTGCGCCGCTGGCAAAATCGCAATCCAAATTACCAAATTTCACACTCGGGAAATTTTTTAAGAATTTTCAAAATTTCAGTTCCGTCTGGAAGTCTGATGTTTCTTATTTATGTGGAATTAGTTATTTGTTTAGGTCATTATGTCATTTATTAGTACTATGTAAATTTAAAATTTAAAAATTTTGAATTATTTTAGAATGTGATTGCAAGCGTCATCGAGGGGTTGGTAAGAAGCCTTGAGGAGTGAAACGGAAGGGCTTTCTGCTGGACGTTGAACGGGCTAGGGCCCTA
>JAQFYP010002727.1:0-12151 GCA_034694865.1 Bilobella braunerae | reverse complement strand
TATGTAGCAAATATGGCGCCTCTAGCTCCAGCGATTTTTGCGGAATTAGAGAAAACACGTTAAATTTTGGGCATTTTTACCTTTGACTCTTCAAAACCGGAAGTAAATTTTGCCCGGAGTTTAGCCCTAAACCTTGCAATTTAACGACCTCATTTATATAGAAATAATGGCGCCCCTTTCCTTTGCAATTTTTTCGAGATTAAAAAAAAACTCGTTAAATTCTGGGTTTTTTTACGTTTGACCTTTGACCCTACAAAAACCGGAAGTAAATTTTGGCCGTAGTTTGGCTCTAACCCACCGCAGGTACATATCCAATTTCTGTGTAAAATATTGCGTATTTGGATACAACAGTTTATGCAGGAAAAAAGAGTATTTGTTAATTTTTTGAAAAAAAAAACTTGAACTGTTTGACCTTTGACCATGGAAAAAACGAAAGTGAATTTTTTATCCAGAGTTTGGCCCTAAACCAGTGCAGGTACCAACGTGATTATTGAGTAAAATATGGCGCCTGTAGCTCCAGCGGTTTTTGCAGGCATCGATGTCAAACGGACAGATGGACGAACGATTTTATAGTATAGATATAACAAAATTCTTTTTGCACAAACCCTGGATAAACCAAAGCATCTTCCAACCTTGCACCAATAAATTTTGTTGAAAATAAAGAATAATATGCTCTGTCACTTGTTAGTCTTACGTCAAAAGTCGGCTTGATATTTCATTAATCCACGCTATGCTTTTGGTAAATACATCCAATGCCAATTAAAAAACCAAACAGCATCTATATTTAAATTAAAATGTTGGACCTCATCATCAATTACTTCACAACTCACAACCAAAAATCCCTCATTCATAACCTAAGTGCGGTTTTCGGCATTTCATATTATCATCGCCTATTAGACATTTATTATAATTATATTAAATAATTTGCAACAGTGATATTAGCGAGAAAATCCTAGACGCCGTCGGTTAATTAACATTCCAGAACATTGAAACTACAACTATTCAGAACAGAAATTTGGACGACGCAAGAATTGTGTGTTTTATGTATGTACTTCATAACTTTAAATTTTTGAAATCCAGCCCAATTGATGAGATCAATTTAGTTATTATTTCTTCTTCAATGTAGTTTTTACAAGTGTAATTGCTTTGTTAGGCCTTGATAGGGTGTAAGGTAAATTCACGTGACACGATATTCTTTTTATTTTCATGTCCGGCAAGAACGCAAACGGATGTTATTAGATTACAAGGCTACAATAATATGCAATTAGTTTACTCTCAACTACTCTATTAGTAAATTGGATGCATTGATGTTTGAGAATACAGGTTATGAGCTCTCACGAGTCATTCAAAGTTTTCAGTCGGTCGATCTTTGGCGCAAAGTACTTTCCAAGATAAATCATGAAATTATTTGTAACTGTTTTAGCGGGGTTACTTATACTTACCTCACTCACCATCGGTAAGTTATTATCAATATATTTGCACTCTTAGAAATTAAAAAAAAACTTACACGAATTATGAAAAAACTTTCTTAAGTATATGTTTTTGTAATTATAATGAATAACCAATATCGGTCTGTCCTCTGCTATTAGTAAACTAGTTGGTCTATCAATTAATTTGCTAACAAAAATTCCTCTTGTTGATAGATACTTATGCTGAAACGACCAACCCCTGCCACACGATGCGCTGTACCGCGGGGAAAGTGTGCGCATTACAAACCGTAAATTGCATCAGAGCTCCGTGTCCTCAGAAGGGTCATTGCGTGGATGCAGAAAAAGAATGACAAACTCCGAAAAACATGGAAGGGAAATTAGGCAGCAAACAAAATTGTTTAACACTTTGAGAAACAATAAAGAACTTTAAAACATGACTTTCTTACATATCATCAAGCATCCCGTTGCCACTCGGTTGGATAATTTAATTTTGATTCCTGGATCCCTGGCGCTTATTGTAAATTGGCTTATATTCATCAGTAGTTTAACGTTGTCGTTTTACAAGATTTACACTATACGGAAGGATACGACTTTTAATGTACGTCATTCCATATACTCCATCATTCTTCATGGTAATCGCCGATCCCAAAGCTGTGCGTGCGTGCGTGCATGTGTAAGAGTACAGGCTTTGGTAAACAAAATCGTTAAATCTAGAAAAGAGACATTTAACCATAGGCGTAAATTGCTACCAAATTGTTAAAAACGCTAGAAGCGATACTTCTAATAATTGTTGTTGATGTTGATCCGTAACTCATGCAGATGACGTTAGTGGAAACCCTGTTTTGTTTGGACCACTACTTATTTAAATTCATATAATATCATAGAAACCTAAAACACAAGTCGTGCTAAGGGGTCTCCCTAATATACTCATTATTAATTTACTTTTAAAACCGTAAATTTTATTTTCTCGGATTTTCGCTAGTCATTTATAACTCTGGTACACTGAATGATGACATTTCTGCTTCCCTACGACTCATATGATATATGCGGTATTAAAGCGTAAGGGAAAAGTTAAATCTGATTTGCTGATTTATGCTGTAATTGAGAATCGGTGGTTATTCAAACTTAGCGCCCAAGTCTAGGCGGAACCCGGCGCTAATTCAGAACCGGTGATACTGGGGAATTATACTTTACATGATTTTGTAGTAGCTGTCTATACAATGCCGGATAATTCCCCAAATATTGAAAAACAAGTCGAAAATGATGTATAAGTTAAATTTCTAATAATGCAATATTTATGAAATTTAGTTGAAATTGGGAAAATCATTCTGTGGTCAGGACATTCTCAAAAAACCCTAGTTTTTTACTACCTACATGATCAAAAAAATTTTTTAATTATTTATATTTCAACAGTTGAAGCAGTCAAACCAATACTACAAAACAATACAGTTTTCTAAGCTACAGGCACACATGTCCGGAAACAGTTCTCCGTAGTTTTGATTAGAAACAAATCAAAAGTTATTTTCGCCTTTGTTATCTACTGCGCAGGATAACTATGATACTGCCAAATTTGCGCATCACTAAATGTTACAGTGTTGTCTCATTTCCACAAAGTTAAGTACAAATTATTATAACTCGCATTGAGAAAACGCAACGAATGCAAAAGAAAACCAAGAAAGAAGCAAAATAAACAAAACTTTGAATTGTCCAAAGCAACTAACTAGTTGTTATATTTTGCAATCTACCTGATTTAGCTCAATAATTCTGATCAAGGCCAAACAATGATTCAAAACAACACCATTAAAAAACTCCATTGTACTGCAAACATGCAAGTCATTCCAATAAAACAGGTTTAATTTGTGTGTCTATCTGTTTATTGATAGCTAAACTTATGGAGTCTAACACTGAAGGGATGGATGGGATGGAAGTGTCCTTAAGCGGAAGTTCAACCATAAGCATCGAGACCTCAAATTTTAGCCTCACGCTTTTGCAATTATTTAATGTTTCACAATTAAATTTGCAGGACTAAAAACTTGAAGTTATCGTTTCTTAAGGGTTCTTTTACCATGGGAGAAGCTTATTTGGCTGAAGATGCTAATTTTATAGAGAAGAATGAAAAAATCTTGTATATCCTGTATTTCTGTGTATCTTCTCAATGTTCCATACGTTCGAAAAATACGATCTTGACGCGTTTTATAATGCTAAGAGAGGTGTATAAAATACCAGTTCCATCGCAATTTATTTTTCAAATTTTTAAATATCTTTTCTATTGATATTATCTAAAGGTAACATGCTTTACTGTGAAATGTGCATTAGCCTCACCATTACGGTTTTTTTTTCACCTTGCTACAAGTACCTTGGGAACGGGTCTGGCGAAAGGCGTAAGTGTGCCAACGGTTTACATTATACTATTGCTTCTTTTAAGGCTATTAAACAATAAATCAAAATATGGGCGTTTACTAAACAGTTTACTATTATTTTTGAGTTTCTTATACTTTCAAAAGGTACAAATATTTGACCCTTTACTTCTATAGACTTTGAGTTTTATATCACAATTTTTGAAACCCTTGGGTTACGTTGCATTTTAAAAAATGCTTTTAAAGCCCATTTTATAAAATTTTAGCAAGCAAATTTTAGGCAATTAAATTTTAGTTAGGCTTAGTTATTAATTAGGTTATTTATGGGTTTACTAACAGAAGCGACAACACGAGAATAAAATTTATCCACATATATTCATTGCATCTAATTTTTCATAAACCTGCATAGTGCATAGGCCTAAACTATAACTTAAATATAGTAAACACAAATAATCAATTAAGCCGAACAAACTAATTCTACCGCAGAGTATTCACATTTGAAAAAAAAAACTTGTTTAGCATATTGAATTTTAAAACCCTACGAGTATGGTCTTGTTTAGCTTGTCTTTACCAGCTAACAAAATTTGAAAAAATTTTGTATGGCAGACTAATTTACATTTACTATGTACAAGCGTACAACAGATTGTGTCTTATTTTAACTAATTTTTCTCCATTCACTCTAATTTCAAGCGTTGGGAGGAAAAATACTATGTGGAGGTGGTCAATAAGCTATTGTTCAAAGACCACAAAAAAGAAATTGGTGAAATATTAGAAAAGAAAGGGTTGAAGATACCTGCTAAAGTGGTGGCGATGGCTTATCTTGAAATTGAAGGAGGACGAAAGGCCAAACGAACAGCGGTTCTCGTAGTGGAAGTCACAGTGATACCCAAAACTGGTGCAACGCCAAAGGCAGCAAATGAGAGCGGTGAAGTAAAATATTTTTCGATTGTGCTTGACTACTTGTGGCTGCACCTTGTCGAAGAAGAAGGAAAATTAAATATTGCTAAAATGGATTATCAGGATGATAGGCTCTTTTCCTTGTTGGTTAAGGCCAAAGATGAAGCAAAGGCCCACGTTGAGAAGCTAACAATAAAAATGAAGCGCAGCTTTCGGCGGGTACTGGCGAAAGCGTTAATATGCTTTTTTTAGTCCTTAAACCAAACTCTCAAGAAGCAAGTGGTTTGATTTTTCAAAGGTTCATTTTTAAAACTGTAGTAATAGTAAGCTGGGTGTCTTAATTGCTTGTTCATATAGGACATATTCAATTTAAAAAAAATAGTACTAAATCATTTTTTAAATCAATTCATTTCTGCACTTATTTTACCTCAACACTTCCTAGTAAAATTTAACATGCTTAAAGTTTTGAACACAATGAAGCTGTAAAACAAGTAAACATTTAAATGAACTGCTTTTAATGACTGGTCACTTAAGTTAAAACCGAATGTAACCAAAACATAGCCGCAAACCATACAGTGAGTTCTTAATACAAAACTAGGATGCATGAAAGCCTGAAGTATGCCATATTGTATTCATCTATCCTTCAATCTCCAAAAGTATCTTGTTAACAAATTTTCTATTTCAAAATTTTGATAAAGAAAACAAAAAACTTATACCCATTATCATATTGGTTTACAATCCAACTACTAGTAAATGTCGCGATCTGTGACACTTGCAGTTGAAGTCAAAATTGAACCATTTCTCCATACTCTTCCAGGAAATTTCCCAATGGAAACAATATAAATCGTGTCAATCATAGTTCTTGAGAATCTGAAGGTTAGGTTTTCATGTATTCCCATCAACGGTATTACAACAAAAACTGTTTGTTTTTTAAATTAAAAAGTGATTTTTGTTATTCCGTGTTGCTCGGTATGTATGCTGCACCCTAGAGTTGAGTTACCTTCATCGACCGAATTTTTTTCAACGTTCAAGTAATAAATCAGACAATTTATCAATGTCACTTTTAGAAGTAAGTGAGTTTTAAAAAAGATGTTGTAAAAATATATTAGTAGCATTTGAGAAATAAAATACAAAGTAACTGTAATGCAATTACAAAGATGTATCATTTTACCAAGGGAAGCCAAATTGAGTTTACAATATAACAGTAGAAAATGTTGGGGAGGGGATGAGGGGATAGATAGGTTACGAATACTAAAACTCCAATAGAATGAGTATTTTCCATCAAAAAAGTTTTTATTAAATTACATCAAGCCCTTCTTCTTCTTCTATAGCGAATATTGAGAAGCCTCAAAATGAGAAAAACAATTATGCCAATCTTCTACTAGCTTGAGAAGATTTTTTTTTCATTAAAATTGTAATTCATTCATTCAAAATTTATTGTGAGCTAAGATGTGCTGGTTTAAATTATGTTTGCCATTTGAAACAAAACTTCTACAAATTGTGAAATGACCGTGAAATATCATTTTGAGGTTAAGGGGCCATTTTGAGGGTGAACTTTTGTCGGGGTCTTTTTTGTTGTTCTCATAGAACGATATCAGTGACCTTGCCTTTGACCACAAAAAGGTCAAACATGTGGTCAAACAAAAATAATTTTAAAACTCGACCGGATCTCAAGAAACTTATATCTAAAAACCGATTTAAAATATGTTTCGTAGTTGCAGAGATAATCGCGGTAATTATTATTGTAAAAACAATAACTGAAAAAACTTCCTGAACTGAAAAACTAAACTGAAGAAAATCTTCCGATCTTTAGACGAAAGGGCACATACCGTTTCCCTCGCATTATGTATATGATGTTTCTCATAGTTTTTGTCAAGTATGAGCATTGTATCATTTTAAGAAAAAATATTCATTGTACTTAAATTCCCGGAGAAATTATAGCAAGCAACATGTATATGTGATTTGGTGTCATTCTTAATAAACAATAATGAGTAAATTTTATGCTGTACTTATTTCCGTAAAACACAAAAGGCTATTTTCAATATTTTTAACTGGAATATTGTTTGGCACAGTTGTTTCCAAGTGAATCGCTTACATATAAAACTGTCTGCATACAGAATATCTAAGAAAAAGGTTTTTGAGAAAAGTTTTGTCATAAATGTACATAAATTGAGTAGGCTAATTATTATCTTATGGCTAATAAATACTTGCGCTCTATTATCTGAAAGGAGTGACCTGTTAACATGTGTCCTTACAAAATCCCGGAACACAATAATTGGCCTATTTTTATTCAGCAGTAGCTGACACCAGGACAAAATTTATTGTTTTTTTTTTTAATTTTTGGTTTGGAAACGTATATTTAAAACCGTTACTAAAATATTATAGTTCAAGGGGTCGAGAATTCTTTAAAGTAAAAACCAATAACAAAGATTTTTTTTTGCACATTTGGTTATTTGAGCTTACGTACTAAGGCTGGCTACTGCAAAGAGGCACAAGTTCTTAACCACTACACCATCAGAGGCGGACATTGAGCTACATTGTATTTTCAATAATAAGTTCGTCCTTCCAACATCGATATAAAACGTATACAACTTAACGTATACGATTTGTCAAATCCTCAAAAAAATACGGATTTTAAATTAGTGTTTTGAGCAGAACAATGAACCAAATCATCACAACTAATCACATCGTGTGCTGAACAGGACAGGAACTTTTTAACATAAAATAAATTGTTGAGTTTTCAAAAATTGTGAGTACAACCACGGCATTGAATCTGCATTGGATTCCCTTTGTCTTCATTAAGCTTTTTGTTTTGAAACTTTTCATTCTTTACTTTATTTAGTAGCGGATTACTTTATGGGATTGTTATTTCCGTCTGTATGTTCGTCTGTCTGGTTGCACGATAACTCTCGAACGGGTTAACTTTTTTCAAATCTGTTTTCAGCAATAGGTAGTAGGGGTCAAGGGTGAGGCTATAAGATGTTCCAAGAAGATGGGCCATAAGGGTCATATCCTTCACCCTAAATTTGACGACTCTTCAAATCACCCCCAAATCCAAAAAATCGGATTTGTCGGATTTTTGTTTGTTTTGCATTAAAAGAAAAGGTATGATGATTTTAAGGACTGTAGTAACCCCAGACCCATCATCCTTATATGAATGACCCCCTAAATGATCCCCAAATCCGAAAAATCGGATTTTTCCTATTTTCGCATAATACTAAAAGTTATGATGTTTTCAAGAACGGTAGCGACTCCAGATCCTTTCCTTTTATTGAGATGACCCCATAAATGACCCCCAAAACCGATAAACCGAAAAATCGGGTTTTACGGGTTTCCGCTAGTTTTGCATAAATCAAAAAGTTATGATGATTTCAGTGACATTGGTGGCCCCCAACCCTTCAACCATTCTAGGATGAGCTTTATTGACCCCAACCCGAAAAAATGGGCTATTTTGTGAATTTGCTAGTGTTGCATGGAATTATTTTGGTATCAGTACAATACGCTACTTAAGTTACGTGCGTTTGCAACGGTTTATTTGTATTACTACTAGAAAAACGAGAATCTATTAAAAAACCGATGGGTCGTCAGGGGCCTTGCGGAAGGGAATGGCCTCTGTTGCGCTTAATTACTGACAACCAGAGGAGCAGGAGAGAGCGGCCTGTTGTACACCAAGCCATCAATGACAACAAACACATTCTCTTCAGTAGCAAATATTGTTTTCAGCTTCGGGAATTTGCCATGCTTTTTTGCATTATCTCCCATTAGCATTGATGAATTCAATGAAACAAATCCATCGATAACAGCCTTTGTATTTTGAAGCCTTTGCAAGGGAAGCATGTAGAGCAGTCTGCAATACAAATGCTAACATTGATTAGTCGGAAACAAATTATTTGAAAAGACCGTGTTAGACATTTAACCACTAAAGTTTCTAGTCGTATCAGTAAAAAATTTAGTTAAAGTTAAACAAACGTTGTGCAATGCATTTTTACAGTTTAAATACATATGATAATATAATGTTCAATTGTAGATTTTTTATTATGAAACTTACGGGGATCTGCTAAGCTGTACAACTTCTATCTCCGCGTGGTTTCCGCGAATAGTCACTTGGATTCCGATGACTGTTAGCACATTACCGTTTTGGTCAAATAACATTTTATTGAGGTCATTTTCATCCCCCTTTACAATGGTCGCCAGTTTACTGTACACCATCGAGACTTAGATCTCAAAGCTTTCGAAGCTTTTTGTTTTCATCTTGTTTTTTTTTGTTTCAATACTTTTTATTTTATTTGATTTACTGTTGACAAAACTAGAATCTGGATAATAACAGAGAAGGCCCTCGTTGCTCCTTTTGGCAGGGTAGGCAAGTTTTTTCGTTAACTGCTGGCAACCAGAGGAGCAGGAGGGAGCGGCCTCTCGTCTACCCAACCATCAATCATTACAAATGCAAAGTTTTCATGCGCAAATATGGTTTTCAGCTTGGGGAATTTCCCGTGTTTATTGGCATTATCTCCCATTAACATTTCTCCTCCTCCAATCGCATTTTGAATAATTTTGCAGTACGGTGTCCTTGGTAGAAGCGTATCAATAACTGCCTTCGTTTTTTCAAGCTTTTTTAAGGGTAGCATGTAGATGAGTCTGCAATTTAAAATACACCATTAGTAAAAATTACAGCGTATGAAGAGGTTTGTACACTTCAATCAACAAAGTTACTGAAAGTAACTCTTATACAGCAGTAAAGTTAATTGTTCAAGTTTACAAACGTTGTTACAGTTTTTTATTACATAATTAGCCAAATAAACCCGTCTTAATAGGTGGACTTAAATTTTTATAATTTCCTGTTCTGGGCTTGTTTTGTTAGTTTTAAGTTGAAAAAAAAATGCAAATATTTTTAATGCCCGTCTATTAGAAACGTTTAGTTGAGTTTTAAAATGGAATAGGTTTTTAAGTGCAATTTGTACACAAGCCTCAGTCAAACCAAAACGGTTGGAAAACTAATTATTATAGTTAATGTTCCATTGTCATTATGCATTTTAATATGAAACTCACGGGGGGTTTTTAAGCTGTAAAACTGGTTTCTTTGTATCCTTCTCTTGAATAAAAGCTCTTATTCTTTTCACTGCACGCACTTCACCTTGCTCAAAAAAAAATTCGTCGAGATCACTTGCATTTCCCTTGTCAATTGACGCCTTAGCGCTGTCCGCCAACGAAATCCTGAGGCTGACTGGGTTTTCGAAGGGTTCATAGTACTTGAGACTGATTGTATGATTTGATGATATATTTACAAAATAACCGGCCAAGGCGGCCTTCTTGATCTTTTTCAGAGGTCGAGTAATCGTGCCCAATTGCGCGTGGTAATACTTGTCTACATCTTGATAGATAACTATTGCCGATCTCATCAGTCCCTCATATGTGAGAGTGCTGAGTATCTTGTCTTTAATCGCCGGATCCAAATCATCGTAATGACTTTCATTCAAGTTTGCGGCAACCGTCGTCGAAGCGCCAAATATTGGGGAGAGATCAGCCTTTTCAATGGTTATTCTTTGCTACGGATACGGATTTGCTACAAACATTTTGATTAAAAATTGTTGAATTTGTGGTGGATTAACAAAAAGAATAAAACTACTAATTAGTTACGCCTCTTTACAAAATAAACTTAGAATAAGTAAAGGTTTCTTACATTTTATTACGCGAATCGACATTTTGTGTTCCAACCTTAAGACTAAGGCACTCTTGCACATTCACAAATGGTCCACTTCCATCCTGATCATAAGAAGAAGTGTTATTTTCACTTGTTTCATATGCCAAGAATCGAACCCACCCTTTGCTTAGCAGGGCGTGCACGCGGCAAGGCAAATCAATACAATGTGATTTATGCTATCTAAAAGTATTCATATTAGTCTATTTCTATATATTTTTGCATAGTAACGTGTTTAATAGTGAGCTTAATTGGTATTGATGCGAAGTTTGCCTGGAAGTGTACTAATTACAAAACTGTAGAATTTTGAACTGAAAAAGGGTGGATCAACTAATTAAGAGGAAATGACTGCTTGGTTGAAGTTAAGTGAGGTTTGGGGAAAAGTTTTAAATTGTGATCAATTTAAACCGTAAACAAAATTCAAACTATTCAAGCCGATTACACTGTCGCAAGTAGAAAAAAACGTAGCATGAGATTCAAGACACTGACATTGAGCTTACTGAGTTGACCAAGTAACGGCAAATAGGAGAGCAGTTACACAAGTACGGTAATGGAATAAGAAACAAAAGTTTAGATTACAAACTTTCACGCTAAAAACTTGAACAGAAAATTGCAGACTGTTGTAACTGTTGCAAATAAACATTACTTGCAACAGTTCTTTCGTTGTTTGTCGTTGACCAGTGCTTATTGCCAAGCAAGTCGTTGATTTGACTCTACCGTTGAGCGCATCACGTATAGCTCAGTCGAACCCGCCGAGAGTTCACGGTGGCACCGGAGGTTCCCGTGACAATATCTTAATTCTTTTTGTAAAATGCAGAAAGTAAGGTTGGAAATGTTAACTACTGCTCTAGCTAGCACCTCCTACCTCCTCTTCTGCATTTGTATGAGATTTTATTTTCGCTAAAAAATTCTACATTCTCAATAACAAATTTCTCGAAGAGCCAATGCTGAGAACGGCAAAATTGAAAAACACCATGAGGGCTAGGATTTAGAGAAAATTAATTTAATTTTTAGCAACTTATATGGGATTTACTTAAATATTGAAAAGTGTGTAATCCATTTAATATATTTTATATCAAAGAAAATAATCAAAAGTAATTTAAAATCTCATGGAATTTGTATAATTCTTCAGAAAATTGCGAAATTACGGAATATTGGTTAATTAAAACTATACCAATCTCTAAGAACTAAAACAGCGTTATCACGCCGACCAATCAAACTAAAAAAAGCACTCCAAATGCAATCAAAAGCTACGGGAATAAATACTGAGCATTTTCTCAGAATGCAAACAAGCATGCGCCCAGCTTTCATTGCCACCTAGACAAAAGTTACAGATTACATGATATGGATGACAAAGGATACAGGTAAATTATAATTACATTTGCAGGGTTACTGGCAAAAAGTAAGGTTGGTGAAGTTAACCACTGCGCTAGTCACAGTAGAGTAATTCAGCAACTGATGAAAACTTCCAAATTGAAAATGTTAGTAATTTGAAATTATAAAAATACAGTTTCAAAATGCTATGTTACTAGTGAGGCGAGCCCTAAAAGGTTTTCAGTTGGCAAGGGATTCTAATGCAGCACCTCATACCTCCTCTCCTTCATTTGTATTATTTGTATTATATTATTTGTATATCCAAACCATAGACACAAAAGCGTCGACGACAAAACTGGCGACAACAAAAGCGTCGACAAATGGAAAATTGGTAAGCTTAACATTGGTGAACAGCAAATCTGTATTTTGAGTTACGGGCACGGCTACAACCATTGTAG
>JAQFYP010002726.1:0-12152 GCA_034694865.1 Bilobella braunerae | reverse complement strand
ATGTTACGGATAGTCTGTTGTGCCTGCTTGATGACAACATCTATGCTAATGAGCTCCTAATCCTCACCATATCCCTATCCTCCCTTTCATGTTGATCATCCGCTCTGCGGGAATGTCAAATAACGCTCCTTTTTCAAAAGCAAATGACACAATTTTAATTTCAATCAATTTTCCAATTTCCTGCTTTCCCTCTGGAATCTGGCTTGGCCTACTTTCTCTTCTAAACAAGTCACGTGTAAAAATTACAGTAAAACTACGATCACTAAATTAAAAAAAATACTTATTATGCTATGCTCAATTTATTTTTGATTTTCTTGGTATACTACCCTTTAAATTTCCAAACCTGTCTTCTGAATTCGGGTATACTGCTTCAATAAAGTGCATTTTATGAAAAAGCAATTTCTGAAATTGTATTTTTTCAGAACGAGATTTCTGTTAAAGATTGAAGTGCGTTTGAATTGCATGCTCTAATTAATTGGCAGAGTAGTAGAACTCAATTGAGAATGAAACATTCAAGTCTCTGACAAGGCCACATTCACTCTCAAATTCAACTTTCACCACATTACCCTTCCGGAAGTAAAAGTTCGGGGCCAAAAGTTCTGTCCTTGAAAAATGTTTCCACAAACTTTTAGAACAGAGAAGCGAAAAAGAAAGTTTCAGAAAACTTTGAAAAACAAAATTAAATGGAGCATATTTTTAAAACAATTCACGTGTCAAAATGATACTATTTTTTGACTATGTATTTTTAGACAGCATTTGACAGCTTATTTATAATTCAAAAATTTAGAATCATTCGGTTCATTATTAACATGAATTGTGTTTTGCGTAATTTGATACGATTTGTGTCAGATTTGATTAGATTCATTTCCTTTTGTATCACGTTCTAATGAAAGAAATTTTTCATATTTGGAAACAATTTTTTAGCAACCTAGTGTTTTTTAACCTTTTCTAAAATAGGTAGTCACATAACGGTTTATCTAAAAAAAAAACTTAATGAAAAACTTGTTTTTTGTTTTTTCAGGTGTCGGACAGATGAGTATGCTGTATAAATAAGTCCTTTACAACCAAAAGCAACTGCTACTTTCTCTAGTGAAAGTGAAATTAAACAAAAACTTTAAAAGTGAAATAATTGTGTAATTGAATAATTTGTTAAATCCACTTTTAACTCACAATAAAATCTCCATTCCTCTTCAACTCAATCTTAGTGTGCTGTTCACGTGCTTTCGGAGTAGGCAAAAATTACAAAAAAAAAGTGGTAAGATTTGATTAATTATCCTAATTATCCTAACCACTTAAACCTACGAAAACATAGCCAACACAAGTTACCATCATAGGTTAACAATTAAAAAAAAACAAGGCTGAAATACTTAGAAGCATCATTTTGCGATTTCACTATAACGTGACGTGACCGGGTCACGGGTCACGTAACTGAATAACTATGTTACTGAAGTCTTCGTTGCAAAAGATTTCTTGAGAAGGTAAGGCAAAAGATGAAGAATGAAAGTGTGCCACAAGAGAAAATTATATTGTCTTTTTGTCTTCAGTGAAAGTGTGTTCAAAAAGACAAGAGGACAAAAAGACAAAAAAAAAGACAAAGAAGACAAATGGAAAGGTGAGGTAACGCTTTGACATCTCTTTGACCACCAGAGACCCTTAACTCCGTCAATGACTTACGACGTGAAATTTTGACACGTGACATCCCATTGTGACACTACCTGTCAAGTCTTGTCTATGATACAAAATGCAACGCATTATTTTTCGTCGAGAGCCGAAAAAAACATATACAATAAACATCTGTATAATACTTGCATTCAGAGACAGTTAGCGGGAAAAGAAAAGAAAACCGAAATTTGTGTTAGCAAATGACCACACGGTATTAAGTCCGCGTTATCATTTCCTGATCTTAATCACGCTGTCACGTGTGTTTGGCCTTGAAGAAAACTTTCTCAAAGTTTTGCCTTGAAGTGGTCTTTTCTTGATATAATTGGACATTAGTAGGCTCGGTTGGCGGAAGCGAGAGTTTATGAGTTTTTTTTTAAATAATAGGGACGCAAAAAGAGGGATTAAAGCACTCAGCGATTCACCGCCTTCCAGCCACTAATATGCTCTTTTATATTTCCTCCTCCTTCTTCCAGGACCTAATGTACCGTTGTAAATTCTAATCTTCATGACAGCCACGCTTCTTTGCAAATATTGTGCTCACTCAGCAACTTTCCCTTGCAAATTAGCCACCAATTGGCGGCCGATAATTGAGAAATTGTGCCGTCGACAACTAATTCTTCCCGTTACCGCCTTTTCGAAATTTAAAAATTTACCAGTGACTTCGCTTCGATTCAGTTACAATAAACTATAGCGCAAATTTGATTGTATGGAAAAGAAGCGACCAAGCTACAAGTTGCAACAACACGTAAGCTTAAACTTAAATTTTCTTTCGGCATCAAAGCTCAACCGATTTTTTTTGTATTTGTATCATTTTCCAATAATATTTTATATTACAAAGGCTCCAATTGCAGTTATCTGCTAATGAATTGTTGATTGAGTTTATTACGGTTCCCTAAGGACTTGCGTCCATGGAACCGATTAAGCATTGTCAAGCATGTTTTCCAATTACAAGGTTTTAGGATTTTGAATTATGCTAATGAATTATATAGAGTTGCACTTTTTCTAATTTTCTAAAATATTACTGGAAAATTAAGAAATCAAAATAAAAAAAGATTTATTTCAAAAAATTGACATCAAAAGTCGATTTTTTTTAAAGAAATTGACACTCAAAATCGATTTTGATTCGAACTATTTTAAAGAAACTTTCGCTTGGCTGAATATTACAATTGCAAATTTTTTAAGCGAAATTTGAAGCAATTTATTAAAGTTTTTGTGACGTTGATAATCCAATAATTTTCAGCGTGCGCGTTAGGCTCTATCAGACAATATGCAGTTGCAGAACGATTCTTGCGCCTCTTTCTAAAAATTGTCTTATTTTTGCACACGTTCAAACAGGGCGTTCAAACAAGGACAAATGAATTTTTTTAACAAACGAAAATCTGGTTTGTCAAATGTTTGTTGTCTTTAATTGAATTTTGTGAGAGAGTAGGTCAATATTAGCCAAACAAGCAACGAAGCTGTGAATTTGACGCTTTCAATTCAGCAATTTTTTCTAACTTTGCGGTCACTTTTAGAACCAAAAAAAATCAAATTAGGCATCTTTTTTGTGAAAGTGGCCAAAAAAAATGTTAAATTTTTTAGCATTTGTATTATGAGTATATACTGTTTTTTTTAGGTTACTTTGGTTTAGGTTTAAATTTCAGGGTTAGCTTTGGGTTTGTACTGATACTTTAGGTATGGCTTAGGTTTAGGACTACAGTAACCTGGGAGTTATATTCAAAGGGGTCAATGACCTCGGTGCAGTAAACAGTTCTCGATAAATTTAAATTGTGTTCTGGAGAGCAGTGGCTTAGGCGGATGTGGCTCAGGATTCTGCTACATAAACTATTTTGAAGTGTCACATTGTATTCAGGACCATGAGGCGAATTGCCCTTGGATTTTTTCTTTTGCGAACCTTCGTCTTGCCTCACTTTCACTTTGCATTTTTCATATGCTTCCAGTATGATTCGTTATGCTTCACATAATCATTTATCGATTAAGAACATTTCCAGCAAATGCATCGCTGAAAATTCTGGAGAATGAATTACCCGTATTACTGGAAATAAACTTTTTTTTCTCAATCATGAAAAATTCGCACATTTTTATTTGGGTGAAAGCAAATAGTTGAACTTTTCACATATCCTTTGTTATAGGTATATGTTTAGGTTCAACTTTTTCCTTACACAACGTAAACCAGTCATTTATTGCATCAGTTATATTATTGCTGTATCTATTTTAGTAGTTTTGACCTGATTATGAACTCTATTTAACTGCATGAGAGAAACTTTTTGGGAAAAGTGAAAGTGCGGTCCCATATGGTTGCGGGTACAGATTTATAGGAGGAGAATGCTTAGGTTATGTCAGGTATATGCCTTGTCTGCAATTTGAGTGGTTTAGGCACGCTTGGTTAAAGATATACAAGGTTTAGGTACGCTGCGTTTAAGGCATTCTTTGGCATAGGTACGATATTTGAGGTTTAGATTACATAAATCATTCTCAATGTTAGGTTACTTTGGGTTGTTGTTGATACCACAGGGCGTAGTAGAAGAAAATGAAATCAAAGTAGTTGGAAGTGCTTTAGCTACTAATTGTACTCTGCTTTCAGTTCAACCTTGCTTTCTCCTTTGCTACTTTTTCCACAGAATTTCCGCTTTCTAATCTTAGAATATGAATCCCAATTTATAGGACACTCCTCTCTAATACAAACAGAAATAAGTCTAAATAAATCTAGAATTTTAAACAAGGAGTCATAACACCATTTTTTCTTAAACTCTAAATTCAAAACCTGCTTGAAACACATTTTTGAAAATTCAAAAGTCCAATTTTGCAAAGTATTTTGTACCAATTAGTACAAGTTGTCTTCAAGTCATTCTCCGGATTTCGTCTGTGGCTTAAGTTATATTTAAAACTTTCACCAACTTGGATCACCGTCTGCCATTACTTGTGCAAAATTTCTTGGAGAAAGTTTTGCTTTCCATTTCATGCTCCAATTATTAATGAGCAAAAGCTTTCTCCTTCTTTTACCATTTCCATATTCACAAAAACAAAGTTAGCATAACCGCAAACACTACTTAAACCCGCTCAATTCAAATTTAATTTTACAGTTTAATAAGGTTACCTTTTTTTAGTTCACATTTGCAAGTTTTTGTCACTAAATAGTTAAACAGAGCAACAATCCTCTGCATTCTAACCTAACCTAAAATTGCGGGCAAACCAAGCAAGCCCGTAATGAAGCATATTTTTACGCCTTGGATTTCTGCGATTTCCTTAGAATTTAACCCATACTTTTAATATGGGTATTCAATTTTATAAGTACTAGTACTTACTTTCCCAGACTTTCACTTTTAGCAACGACTCATAACAACGCCGAAAACGAGTGTTTTTTCTTGTAGAAATTAACATTTTCCGCTGATATCTTTATTGGAATTGATTAAAGGGGCCTAAATGGGGTTTAGAATCGATTTGAGCCTTGACATGCGGTCAGGTTGTCCTAAAGTATGTCACCATTTGGGCCACCTGGACCCATGTCACCTTTCCAGGAAAATCACATGGAAGCATTACCTCTTATTACCTCTGAGAACATGGAGACAACTAAGAATGTCAGCCTCCTTTCTCTTGTCTTCTTCACTCTCAAAATAGAGCGATCTTCACAAATGGCTTCCAAAAAAGTGATTTTATGCTGTGTTATGCTTTCACCAATACTTTCACTTCCGCTTTCTCCGAATTCTTTTAAATCCAATTCAAGACCCTTACCGACACAAGAACCCAACTCAATTTTCTCAGAATTCTTCTCTCTTCCTGCTAAGCTCAGCATTTTCCATGCTTCATCATGGGAATACAAATGTGAAAGCCAATGAAAATGTTGTCGTTTTAAAACTACATATTGTTAGAGCGAGTATTTGAACTTTTATTCATCAAGAAAACATCGGTGTTTTATAATGACATTCATTACAGCAAATTGTTTCGATTCGTTTTGGTATAAATTGCTTCAAATTTTCAACCCCTGTCACTAAATTGAAAATCCGATAACATTGCATTTGAAATATAACCTGAAGCAATGCAAGCAATGTAATGCAATTTTGTCTCAATATCTAGTCATTTTTTATAGATTTATATAGATTTTTTTTTATTATACATTTTTTTAACAAACGAATTCATATGTTCAATCAGGATGATTAGGAAGCGATAAAGGTTAATTTAAGACACTTTTTAAATTAGGTGCAATGCAATACAGTGTAATGCAATTTTGTAATAAAGTTTAATTAGGTTTGAATTATCAAACTAAAAAATTGAATTGAATTGAACTATCCTTTTCCTTAAAAAAAATCTAAAATGAATCATTTTGTAATTCTTATTTTTTGGTTTTTAAATGAAATTTGAATGAAATATTTTTCTTGTCTCTCACTCATTCAAACAGGCTGAAAACAGGTAGGGATGAGAGGAAGGGGAAATCAACTTTGCCTTGTCTTTCACTTAGTTTTTTCAGAACTTTTACTTTAACGAGTACAGAAAGTACAGTGACCTTAAAAATTATCAGTAACATCGTGGGCGTTTTTTTTTCACTTCTTTTTCATGACCTATATATCTTTTGTTGCGGCTTTTCCGGCATGTCTTCTCAATGAATCCGAAGTTGCGAGTTTTTTTTAATTAAGGAAAGTGGTGGCGCATCTTAAAATAAACTCTTATCATATAAAATTATGTCACAGAGAAGTCTCTCAAGAAAGCGATTAGCAAAAAATGTACCGAATTTACACTGCATTATTTTGTAAAACAAAGAAAAAATTTGATGAAAGTTGGTTATCAAGGCCACTCACACAGTTAAAACAAAATTTAGTTTAGTCCTTCGGTTTAGGGAACTTTATAACCTAAATTTTCAACCTAAAATTCAAATAATTTAGCGCAGAAAAGTGTACATAATAATTTTACTCCGATTTTAAGGTGTATTTGAGAGCAGAAGGAACCAGAACTCGTGTTTGGTGCGACGCCAGTTGAAATCAATTCACTTGTTTTTGTGGGATGATTTACAGAAATGCAGTTTTTTTTTTTTCGATATGCGAAAAATATGGAGAAAGTATCGATTTTGTATTGACTTCAATAAAGTAGTATGAAAAAGTGAAAGTTGTATTGTGAAATAATCTTGAAAATGAAAAAGTATATTTTGGAGTAGGTAAATATAAAATGCAAATGTGGTATTAGACTTCTGCAACAGCCTTACCTTTCTCCGTTGCAACTTTATTCAGGGAGAGAAGCCTAGGCAGGGCGAAGGCCATAAATCAGGGCAAAATCCCATTCTCTAACCTCCGCTTTCACTGAAAAAGAGCCAGAGAAAGCAACAGAGAAATGTGTCAATTTAATGTAGCAAAAGAAAGGCCCGAAGTTTCAAGTCATTATTTTCTCTTTTAAAATCCTAACTCACTCTCTTCAGTCCATTATGGTCACTTTTTTCTTCCTAGAAACTTCACCGACTGTTTCACAATAAGTTACAAAAAATTTCCTTTGACTTAATTTTACAAATTTGTTTTTGCTTTAACCATGTTTCTAAATTATATTTCCACCAATGATACGTATTGACGCATGAAAAGTAAATAACTGTTGTGTAGGATTTTCTTCGCACGACTTGAATATGACATAATGTGATTTGGATGAAATCAATGACAGCCATTTTTTGTGCTTTTTGCACCTAGTGCTAATAACGTATGACGATATTACTGAACCAGATTTATTTCACGCATTTTTTCTAATCCTATAAATAACAAAACGTTTTGTGAAAGCTAACTCAGCAAAGACAAGAAAAATCGAAGATATCCTGCACAGTAAAAATAAATTTCACGAAGACTTTCACTTATACTATCTCCTGTCTACATTGATGTTACCAAAAGTGCAACAAAGATGCAAAATAGTCGAATATTGAGCTAAAGTAAATATCGATTTGCTAAAATACATAGACTCTATTGAAATTGAGTGCAAAAGCAGGACATTCAAGTTGTTTTAACGTTTAGTTTCAAAATTTCAAAAAAATTGTTGAATTTCAATAAAACTAATTTAAACAATTTTAGTGTAAAGTAAAAAAGCTTTCTCATCTTTCCCTAAAACACTAAAATCTCGACTCCCTTCTCTCAACTTTAACCTAGAATTTTCAGTAGTGAAAAGCAAACTTTTATTGCAGTGGCGCCTCATTTAATAATAATTTATTTAAACAAATTCTAAAACCCAATTAAATGATTTTTGAGATATTAGGCAGATTGAGCGTTAGCGTTTTATTTTTGATCTGAGAGAAAAATACGCCAACTTTTGTTTTGACTACTCTTTACTTTCACTTTTGAAAAAACTCACTTTTACGTTAGGTAAGCAAATCTTATTTAAACGTACTATTTAATACTTTATTATTAATAAAGTATAAAGCAAATAAATTGTGCAGTGGCCAATCAACTACATTGCATTTCGCCAGATACTCTTTTCTTTTGCACGCGTATTTAAACAGAATCGTTTTTGGAGAACGGGAAAGTAGTGGTTATAATGAAGCAATTATTTAGTTGAAGTGCAGGAGCGGAGGCGTGAAAATTTTGTGTTTTGACTATAACACTATCTGCTGAACCCACTGTCTGTTGTTTTGAAGACGATTTGTTTGGAAGCAAGGGGAAGGATAAAGCTAAAAAAAATTTTTTTTCAAATACGCCTCACTTCCTTTCACCCAATTGTACTTTCACCCAGTCATCATCATTTTTCACCAACATAAACGCGCTTCCACAAATGAGATGTTTTTATAGGGATAAATTCAACACAAACTGTTCAACAGTGAAAGATTTTGCAAAAATTTCAAACAAATTTCACGATTTTGCATGATTTCAAACAAACTACATGACCTTATATTTCAATTACAAAATGAGACGCTGAAATTACGCTGCAGCGCTATAATTACGTTGCACTCAAATTCCATTAAAGCTTTTATGTGACATAAATTTATGATGGAGCAAGGATGCATGTCTCTCGAGGGGAATTTTTGGTGTATAAAAAATTCTCTTTGTTGGTTATGAAGGAACATAATTTATTCTTGCACAATTTTTGTAGACGAAAAATTTCGTGGGTAAAAATTGGAGGAGGCTCATTATTACGCTTTATTGTATTGCTGCAAATAAACTGATTAAATGCTAAACTCTTAAATGTTGGAGAATAGTTCAAAGGTCAGGGAAAGTTAAAAGATCGATCGAAAATCGATTTCTTAAAATTTAGAAATAATTTGGAAAGAATTTCAGAGAAGGGCTCAAGAGCTTAGCTTGAACTTTTGATGTTAGATAACGTGATTTTAATTTTTGGGTAATTATGAAAAGCTCTGTATCATCTGAAATTCAGGGAGGGGTTAAAGGCTCCTGAAAGTCTCTGATTTGTAAATAATTCATGAGATCTCTGGGTCTCTCGGAAAGAGTTGCGTTTATGAGATGGTGAATAGGAGATTGGTGTAAAATATTGAGAGTGGTTGATGATCTCTTTGTGATGATAGCTGGAACAGATTCTTGGAGATTTCCTGGAAAAAGTTCCTGGAGAAAAGCTCTGGAGAAGATCAACTTCCACTTTATCCACTTCACCAACTGCCCGCGGTAACTTAGCGTTCAGCACTTTTGTTTTGCGCACAAAAACGTTCAAAAGACAGAGTCGGAGACGGTGTGCCTCTGAACTGATTATTCAAATTTTACCGTGAAGAAGATCACAAAAAACTGAAAGTTAAAATGGAAAACTTGCTTTCTCTTTGTTACAATCTTAGACTTTAAACAATTTTCTAGGTATAATTAACGTTTTAGAACACAATTACTAAAATCCGCATTTGAGTAGGTCACTTTTGTTTTGAATTTTTTTTTTAGTATTTGGAACATCATTAGTTTAATAATTCGAATAATTAGTTTCAAGACGCATTAAAATCGCTCAGTATATTTTCTAGCATCAAAGTCAATGCTCCAGGTGCAGCGAGCTTCAGTCATAAAACAAAGGAATAAATTTGGCAGGTCTTCTACCCATTGGCTCCAATATCGTTTTCGCTGATGCTGGGTTTTTAGAACAAAATTTATTTTTTCAAACAAGGTCCATGGTCTATTTTTTAGAAGAAAAATATTTTTTAATAAGGTCTAGTTTTTAGAACGAAACTTATGTAGAAATTTTAAACAAATTCTATGTACGGTGATCGCGCTGGACTTTAAAATTGACCTCGTTCATACTTTCTGTCAATTTTCTTTTTTACCGCCTCAAAGGATGACATTGATGACTTCAGTAAAAAAAAAAGAAGATAATTGGTCAAGTTATTTGAAAATTTTCACTTTCTGTTTGAACATAAATTCCATAAAGAGTCATAGTGTTGAAGGGCTCCACCATCTGCTGGCAGGCCTCATAAAAGCGGAAAACTTTTTTAGATTTGGAAAATTTAAAAAAAGAGAAAATCGAAAGTCAAATCTTGTCACTGACTTTGGGACAGACGTAGACGTGACACACTGACACACGGTCCAAGATGCCCAAAGTCTCAAAAACTGACAACGAAAATCATCATATACGGTTCCAGAAATTCAAACAGTGCAAGTGATCTGTAAATTTTATCCCATTATTGTTTTTGTTTCAGTAGTACTTTAATTTATAGAAAAAAAAACTCACTTTTTCAAATCATGAAACTTTTTCAAAACACGAAACATTTTTCAAGACTACTTGGCGCATTTTAACATTTTAATGATGAAATTTTATGTACAAGAAATTAAAAATTAAACCGTAATGTTTGTAGATTTGAATTAAAGAAATTTAAATATTGTTAGGTTTTTGAAGCACTTTTTTAAATAGCATGTTCTAAAATCGCATATGAAGCGTTTCGTTTTCTATGCTTCTCAATGAACATTCGTGGGCTCAGTTGGCGGAAGCGGAAGTTTATGAGGTCTTTAAATAATAGAGGCACAGAAGGATTAAGGGACTTTAGCAATGTCTGTGGCTGGTCCATAGGACCCTTCCAGCGATTCAGCCTCTTTCAGCGATTCAGCGCCTTCCAGTAACAAATAACCACTTTTATAATTCCTCCTTCCTCTTCCTGGTCCTAATGGACCGTCGTAAATTCTACTTTCAACGACGACCACAATCTTTTGCAAATTTTGTTCTCGCTCAGCAGCTTTCCCTTTCAAATTGGGAGCCAATTGGCTCCCGATAATTAAGGAATTGCGCCGCCAAAAACTAATGCTTTCCGTTACCGCCCTTTTCAAATTTAAAAATAAACGAGCCACCTCTTTAAACAAACTGCTCTTTAAAAAAAAATCAATTTTCGGCGCCTTTTATAAATTTGCAGGGAAGTGAAAAAGCGTGAGTGATAATTTGTTGTAGGGAGGTGCATTAGTGAAATGAAATGGTGAATATTTGACTTTAATGAAGCGATAAAGTGATCATTTCTACTTTCACTTTTACTCTTCTCGAATTGAAATTCGAGTGTGGAAGACTTTCACTCATTTTAAAGAGTGAAAGTACTGATTATTTTTTCAAGTGTAGTGTGATGATTTTTCCTGGTCATGAGTCATTCAAGCAAGATTGTTTCAGGGACTCGAATATTGTAAAATAGGGCCTTTTTTGTAATGTTTTTGTGTTGCAGCATTGCTTTTAGTTGGAAGCATTTTTTTTGAAATTTTTGAAATTTGTATTTTTTTTTTTAATTTTTGATAAAAAGCAAAATTATTTGGGATTGGTATTCTGATAGCCAATGAGAAGTCTCTGTTGTAGAGATGTGTTTCAAAGAGTTTCACTTTTTTTCCTAAAAAAATCTTTCAAATTTCATTGAAAATTTAAATATTATTTTTTCTAAATTTGTAAAATTGTACACAATTTTGTAAATTCCACCACTTCTTTCCCAGTCACAAAAAAGGAAAGCATTAAGTTAGAAAAGAGAAAGTATAAGCTAATGCTCTTGAAGAAGTGAAGGATTTATGTTTTATTTTTGGATACATCACCTGTAAAGGAGCGTTTACTCATACGCATTCAAAGCCTTTTTTAACTCACCTTACATTCTATGGCCTATTTCAACCTGCACTTTTAGGGTAGAACGGGAAGCAAAGAGTGTTTTATTACCTTTTTTAAAACTTTTTTTAAAGCAAAGTTTCAACACATAAACGTAAAATGAAAGCATTCGCATCAAATTTATACAGCCAAATACAAATGCAAAAGTGTTTAAATTCGGTCGGTACATCCACAAGTGTTATCGAAATTTTAAGAGTCCTCCTGAAACCTGCAGAAAAAATACGTCAAAATGAATTTAATTTAAAAATTAAAAAATTCTCATGCTTAAGTAATTATCATGCTTAATTATTTATCCTTTCGAAATAGATCTATCATGCTAAAATCTTACTATATGAATACACTAATATTAGCTAAAGATCTTCAGCTTCTTCGCCACTTATGAATATGTCAGCTTGAATCTTGACGTTTTCGATTATTTAAAACAGTTTTATCGAAGTCAAAAAAGTGTTTAAAAATGTAGAAATAGAGCAAAATGTTGATAAAAC